>JANHGN010012030.1:1212-24265 GCA_024605025.1 Megaceryle maxima
AGCTGTTCTAGTTTCCTTTTCTAATCACAAGTCTCTCTCCCTTATTCCCTTTCTCTTCCCCTTTGGGGAGGGAGGGGTGTTAACAGAGAGCGTCTGTTAGGTCTAAGGGGTCACTCTGACCCTAAACCATGACATAAAGGTACCACCTCGATAAATTAATCTACTTCCTAAAAGGATTAAAGTTAATTTAACTAAATTAGATATGTGAAAACTGTCTAGTAGAGAGAGGAAAAAGGATCTAACAGCATAAGAAAACACATTGGTAAGCAGTCCTGCACACGCTTTCTGCAGACATGTTTCATCATTAGGAGTTTGGGGGTCAATTTTCTGCAGACAGAACAACTCTGATTTATGGTATTGACACCTACCCTGGGTAGACATAAAGAAATTCAAATGTCTTGCAGTGATGCATATAATCCTTAACTGACTGCCTAAACTAAAGCAAACACAGTGCTAGTAATAATTCAAGCATGGGAAAGCTAGGCAGGTGAGAAAATTGCAAATGGTCTTTACAGTCTTGTTTATTTGACTATATAGAAGTAAGGTCTAGGTGTGATATTTATCATCAGATCTAATATAGTGGTGTCAAATTCTGAGCAAATGTTCTGCAAATTCTTTAAAGTCATGCAACTTTTCCTGATAGGATCTGCTAAAGACATCAGCCCTGCAGTGAGGCAGGAAAGGCTTAAGCAAAACAAGAGAAAGGAAAAGACACGCATGGAAGACTTGCATGTGGATGTTGTGGATGTTCAGGTCTCTTAAACTGTCCATGGCATCAGTGCCATAGTTGCTGATTACAGTGCATTAAAGGGGGAGATTATAAGAAAGTACACCTTTGAGGACAGGTCTACAGGATGCTGACTGGTTTAGTTGATTGTTGAAAATCACTTTATAGTTATATAAAAACTAGAACTGTTTCCCTTAGTCATATTAGTTACCCTAAACACCTAGCTTAAACTTCTATACATAATGTTCATTTTCCAGAAAAGAATCCATTAATTTAAAAGGGAATCTAGAAAATAAAGATGAGAGAAAGATGACATTGCTTCAGCTACTTCTTTTAAGTTAAATGAGAATTAGATAATAACATGAATTAAAAAAAAAAAAAAAAAGTATATTAAAAGACATATCAATAGTAGTCCTTCTTTAACCTAGAAAGAGCTGATGTACTGATGAACCGATGATCCCTTTCACAGAACAACACTGATGCATCATGGCAAATAGGACTTACCAGGTTAATATAGAATCATAGACTCATTAAGGTTGGAAAAGACCTCTAAGATCAAGTCGGACTGTCTACTAAACATTATCATGATCACTGAAACACATCCTGAAGTGCCACTTCTAAATGTTTTTTGAACACCTCCAGGGATGGTGATTCCACCACCTCCCTGAGCAGTCTGTTCCAATGCCTTGCCACTCTTCCAGTATAGAAATTTTTCCTAATATCCAATCTAAACCTCCCCTGGTGAAACTTAAGTCTAGTTACTGACTCTATGAGGCATAATGGATTTTACTGTCAGTATAGATATTGATTTAACACAACTCCTCCTACACACACCAAAACAGGCATTGAATTTAAGAAAACGAGAGGTCTGAGATTTTATAATTACTTTCTTTTTAATGAAAAGGTTTGGATCTATGCTGATCCACTCAGCATATCTGAAAAAATATATACATATAGAATTATATACATCATATGTATAAATTTTTTCAGTATCTGTATATAAATACATATAATTACATAAGTTATATATGTACATAATTTTTCAGTCACTTAATAAACTACAGTTGGAATCAGGCAGTCAGAACTCATGTTATTCTGGTAATGTCAAGGGCTATGTTTCATGAGATCTCACTCTTTCCATCACAGCTCTTGCTGCCACTGTTTCTGGAGTAGTTTCCCATGTAGTGACTAGCATCACCGGCTGGTGTCCATCCTCAGCGCTTTGGCTGAGGGCATGTCTAGAAGATACCCTGAGCAAATCAGCAGCTTGTTGGAGTTGAACAGACATTTTATTCTTTGATTTTATTTTGTATATTTATAAATTTATTCAAGCAATATCCAGAAAAAAGAAAAAAGAAAAAAAAAAAAAGAGATTCAGAAAAGAAACATTTTAAATTTTCATATGATGATCTCAGCTTTTGAATTTTTTGATAATTCTAGAAACACTTTTTTTTTTTTATGATATCAAAAAACCTTTCACTCTAAATGTGGAACAAAACATGATGCATGCAGTGAAAAATCTGACTTGGATGTCAGTGTGTGTGCAACAAGCTAGGTGAGGGAAGGTCTCTATAATTCAGAGCTTTACCAGCAAGGTATCTACTTGCCACTGACATCATTTAAAGCTACTTCTGTTCATGTAAGATATGTGTAAGAACACTGTTTGGAAATCAAGCACCCTGGCCATCATCAAATCAGAGTGAAGCCATTCAGTGGACATAAGCTGGGATTCATCAGATACATTTCCATGAGCATAGATGTGATTGTGTAAGCCTACAATTTTTCAAGTTATCAGATAACTTTCTGCCCAGCATTGTCCCAGAATCACTGAGACTAGAAGATTCCTCTGGAGATCATCTAGCCAAGTCCCCTGCTCAAAGCAGGGTCACCTGGAGCAGGCTGCTCAGAACATATACCTGGAATATCTCCGAGTTTGGAAACTCCACAGTGTCTCCAATCAACCCATTCCAAGGTTCAGTTACCATCACAGTAAAAAAGTGTTTTTTCTTATGTTTAAACAGAATTTCCTACATTTCAATTTGTGCCGTTTGTGTTTCGTCCCATCATCGAGTGCCACTGAGGAGAGTGTGTTCTGTCTTATTCACTCCTCCTGTAAGGTAATTATATGCAATGAAAAGATCCATCTGATCCTTCTTTTCTCAGCTGCCTCAGCCCCTCCTCAGTGACAGATGCTCTGATTCCTAATGAGCCTTGCAGCCTTTTGCTGGATTCTGGTGTGTTCTTGTTTTCCTTGTATTACAATATTCTTGGTGCACTAAGAAGGGTGTGTGGCCATTAATCAATCAAGGTTTCTGTGAGCACAGAGAAAGAATATATATTTTTTTCTAGATTACATACCAGAAGTACTAAAATCTTACTCAAGATTAAGAAGACAGAAGCTTTGGAAGCGCTCTACTAATGTGAGAGCAGATTATACTATTCTAGTTTATTGATGTCCTGCAGATAAGTTGTAACTGACTCCAGTAACAACTTCAAAGCTGACAAACAAGAGAAATCTGTATTCTTGTCTAAGTTAGCAGATCCTTAACTGTTGTCTTAAATACCTAACTTATTATTGATTTTTTAAATTTTTATCACCCCCTGTTGTTTAGATCCTCAAGAGTGAAAAATAAAAGAAAGCCAAACCTCCACTTCTATTACATGTTTGCTTAAAAATACACAGCAGAGATTCATTCCCTTCTATTTTTCATTATTTCCCTGACCCATTTCATCGCTTGGCCCCTCCCCTCCCACACTGGATTAGATTGCTACATCCTGAAACAACAAAACTAATTTAACATCAGTTGATCAAACATTGTCTTTTTATAAGAGATATTCCTGCTTGGCTGCTTGGCCACACCTGAAAGAGGCAATTAAGTCTCTCTAACCTAATCTCTGCTGCACAGAGAATATATAGGTCTTAGTGCAGTTACCTGCTTGCTCTATAACTCATGTCTGGTTCTCTTAGCCCACCTTCTGTTTCACTTTCTTTAAAGCAGAGATGCTGATACTGACATTCACTATGAACAGTTGAAGGCATTTTTACACTGAAGTCCTGAAAATACAGTGTAGTGAAATGAGCAGCCAACTGGTTTAAAGTAACCATAGTAATGTCTATGTTCCTGGTATTTGTGCCCAAAAAAGGGAGTTTCAAGCTCAGTTTGGTAGGTCCATTTTGTGCTGCAACAGGGGACCACACATGCTGAATACTGTTATTAAATGCATACATATAGAAAATCTAAAATGTTGTTTCAAAACAACTATGAATATTAGAGGAATCGGTTGTCTTTGTATCAGTTGGCTACTTGAACCACTTTTCATTAGGTCTACTCAATTCATAAGAAAACCTCAGAAAAAACCAAATCTTTATTAAAACTGCAAGAAAAGACAATAAAGAATATTTCTGAAGTATGAAATAGTGCCTGCAATATTCCTAGTTTACCTTTTTATTCACTTGGTCTGATCATCAGGTTTTAGTCGTCAGAATCAAGAGATAGAAGACATCTGTCAGATGAGCACTGCAGTGATTTTGAAGGGTACAGAAGTTCTAACTAGAACAAGCATTTCTCTAATACAAATACTACTAATGAACCATGATGACCCTCAAAATACTGAAATTAAAAGTAGAAACAAAGTTTAGGTTCTCCATCATTAGAGAAAACAAGTCTTTTTGTTATAAACTGAAATAAGTTTCCATGATTTAAAAGATTCCTCATGAATTACATAGTGAGATAATGACAGATGCAGATCAACAGGAAAATGTAATAAATTCAAGGAAGGTTACTGCACACAGTGCTAGATAAAAACTTGTCATTTAGTGAGGTATGGCAATTTTGTGCATGCACAAGATGATAATATGAGCTCTGCAATTATCACTAAGAATAAAAGGACTTTATCAGCAGATCTCAATGAGTGTGTTACAAAGAACTAGAATAATTTGTGAAATTAGAAACTGGGACATATAGTTGCAAAGTGACTGACAGTCATCCAGAAGGCTGGTGTCAGCCCTGGGAACAGAACCAAGGACATTCTAATCCCTGGACAGAAACACTACAAGTTACCACTTTTTTCTCCCCAAATTCAGTTCTGTCAATGAATCATTATCTTGATCTAGGAACATTGTTTTTCAGGTCTTTGTGTCTATTCATTTCTGGGTGTTCCTGTGAAACAGATGATTTTTATTCCCCCTGTGATTTCTGTCATGAGAACATCTGTGCATGGGGACAGAGAGAAAAGTCCCCAGTGTACAGATCCTATTATCTAGCTACCAGAACGTGTAATATTCTGCTCTCTGGAAATCACAATGGATTTGATTCAACAATTTAAATATAGAAACCATCAATTCTCCAAATAGCTAATTATTTTTGAAAGGGATACATTATTACTGCTATTTTTTAGGAAGGAAAATATTCAGGAAACAACTCTTTTCACCCTTTTATACTTTGGAAATGTTCAGGATCAAAGATGGCTTTTACTCACCTAAGACATGTAGCTGTGATTCTAACTTCTAGGTAGCAAGAAGACCAAAGCAGTAAATAACAGGTTTAGAAATACTTTAAATTCCAACAGATCTTAGGAACAATTTGATAAACTGTTAATATCCAAAAGCTAAGGGCACGTCAGCTGATCTTGGCCACAGCCAGTACCAACATCCCAGAAAGCACTAATGAGCAGGGAAGTGTTAAGGGACCATTCTTGTTTTCAGTTGAGTAGTTTCTTGACTAAAGCTTCTTTCCCCTGTTCTTTGGAACCTTTGTCGCTGAATTAAAACTGTCAGGCAAGGTGAGATGGTGACTTTCATCCAAACTTTGTTTATATTTCTAGTCAGATTGTTCTTTAACCTATGAACTGGTAAAGTCTTGTCTCCTGGGGATATATGCCCCAGTTCTTAAGTCCAAATTCTTGCAATAAGTGTAATAATCTCCTAGTTAATATTTTGCCATCTTGCCTCTGAACAAATCCATAAAATCACAGAATCTTTCAGTTCAGAAGGGACATCTGGAAATCTTCTAGTGCAACCACTGTGCTTTAAGCAGGGTCAGTGAGGACAGATTGCACAGGACTGTGTCCAGTTGGGTTTTGAATATGTCTGAGACTAGAAACTCCATAATGTATTTATTTTAATGTATTTATTCTTGTGGGGTTTTTTGTTTGGTTGGTTGGTTTTTTGTTTGTTTGGTTTTTGTTTGGGTTGGGGGTTTTTTTTGTTTTTTTTTTTGGTGTATCAGGGAAAACCACTCTAAATAAACCAAAGAAATTCCAACTTGAAACATGTAAATAATATATAAAAACCTTAACTCCTACAATAACCTCTCTCCAACTATAACAGAAATATGAAAACTCATAGAAATAACATTAATGTTCTACAGGATAAAGAATAATTTTATTAATAATGCTTAAAAATCGTATTTCTGAAAGTAAGTCTCAGAATATTAGAACAAAAAAGCTGAAGTTTGTTAAACTCTAATTATTAGAAGGACTTTCCCTTTCAGGGAAACAGCCTATCATGTAAAAGGGTAAAGTAATTTGGCAAAAAAGAAACCCCCTTGCATTCCAGCTTGTCCTCAGATACCAGAGGGGATGGGGGCGGCTGGGCTTAGATTCTGAGTGATATCCAATCTGGCACTATTAGTCCAGTCATGTTCAGTATATCTGAACTCCCCCAGCTCTGAACTCACTGGTAGCGCTGCACTCCCCGTTTAGTTGAGCTCCTCGGCTTCATGCAGCCAGTAAGGATTTGGCAGTGCCCAGTGAGAAACTTGCAGCTGGCAATGTGAATACTGCAGTTTACTGAAAGCAACAAAAGTACAGGTTCTTATGGATCGCTAGTGATAAGTACACTGTCCGCAAGGCACATGCAAATATATAAAACAAGTTAAAAGAAGCAGCTCCAGAGAGATTTCTAAGTTTTCCCGGGAAAGTACTCAGAAAGTCCTGATCTTACCCAAAGGTGTCCCTATGGGGGCAAAGAGAGGCTCAGCCTGTCAACAGATCCCAGGAGTCAGAGATAGTCTGCAATGGTATCTTCCCTGACTTGGCCTTGATGGTGTCTTCCCTAATGTTCCTGATTTCTTAAGCTATTTTTATATTATTTTTCATTCTCAAGGTGGAGCTTGAGTGACTAGTCCTACAGACCTTTATTATGATTGATGTACAATGCTCTCGCTTCACTCTTAAAGGTATAGATAAAGAACATTCAGGGCATAAGCTCAGTGAAGGGTGGTTGCACTTTGGAGGCAGGTAGCCTTCAGGAAGGAGGTGTGTTTTGGTATTATAATGACATAATGAGCAAAATTCACACAAAGGACAACACTTAGTGGCAAATGACAGATTTTTGGCCCAGGGTGGCCAATATACAGCTTACCAGTTCCAAAGTTCCCATCTTCTGTGGTGATTCACAGAGCCTGGCCAAGGAGTCTTCACTCTGCTCCACCCTCTGTGCTGTTTTGCAGGCAATATTGTTCAGGAAACCACCATGGAATGGATTCCTTGCATACCAGTTGCACTCTGTCCCAGAAGCTTCTTCAATATTACACCTTTCCTCAATGTGTGAACAATGACGTACATCTAATATGATTTTAATTTCTAAGCCAACTCAGTAATTGTTCCATAGAGCCCTGGATTCCACAGAAGATGATGAACAACATTATCAGCCAGGGAACTATTCACTATTGATTGAATAAAAGGTATTCTTATTCACTTGAAATAGATTAACAGTCAAGAACTGTTCTATTCAATGAGCACGCTTAAGGCAGTACCACATAACAAAATGCAATGATTTACCAGGTCATGAAACGTCATTGTTTGTTTTAGTTTTCCAAATCATTCCTCCTAAAAAAGGTGGGGTTTTTAAAGAAATATAAAAGCATCTATTAAATAATCTGTATACAAAAATTTTGCCCAGAAAGGTTAGTGACAGAACTTGTTGATATAATCAGAATGAAAAATAAAAATAATAATTAAAAAAAAAAACCAAACAACCCACATAAAATAAAAAAAATAAAATTCTGAGGCCATGTGGCAGTAACTGGTGGTAACCAGGCATTCTGGGTACAGTTCTAAGAGTGTGCTCAAAACCAAAGGGAAGAGAAAATTACAGTCTAAGTGAGAATGGTTTACAAAAGATGATTTGAATGCAAAGGTCACATGATACGAGGAATTTACACAGAAGAGTGGATCAATCATTCTCTCTGAAAAGACAGACTGATAGAGTGTAAACCCTGGCAAAATTGAAATACAGGATCAAGATATATTAGCCAGGATCACTTGTATGCAGGTAATGCCACCTAAATTAGCTTCTTCAGAGCTACTGTGTATATGTTTATATGGTACTTCACTCTGTCATCTGGATAAACCTCAGTCTATCCTGACTGTTCTATGCCTGTACTTTGAAGGAATACTACTGTGGCTGTATTGCTGCTAATAAAGTCTTAGCCCATGTAGCAAAATTGACTGAAAACCTGAGTAAATACCCTGCTGAGCTCCAGGTTTTTTGAGAGACTACAACGGAGTGTGCTTTTGTTGGGAACATCACTGAAATAGCAGTTGTGACGGCACCTAGTTCATCTGGATTTGTCAGTCTTCCAGGGGGGCTGTATTCAGCTGATAGGTGGTATGAAGAGGTGTACACTGATGAGGCACTGTATCTTCTAACCAATAATGTGCATGAAATGTCAGACAGTGCTGATAGGTGGAAAAAGAGAAAAGAGGGAGAATGATTTGAAAGTGCTGCCACTTTTTGCATTTGTCCTTGTAAACTTATGGATATTTGGAATAAAATATCATGTGCTTGCAGACAAAGATATAGACTTGCACTGTTTGTCTAATGACTCCTTTTTCATAGAACCATAGAATCATAGATGGTTTGTGTTGGGACAAATCTTTAAATTTCCTCTAATCTAACCCCCCTGCAGTGAGCAGGGACATATTCAACTAGAGTAGGTTGCTCAGAGCCCCATCCCACCTGACATGGAATGGGGCATTGACCACCTCTCTGGGCAGCCTGTACCAGAATTTTATCACACTCATCATAAAAAATTTCTTCCTTATATCTATTCTGAATCTACTCAATCTATCTTTCACAATCTTTGCCTGATTCTTAACTTCCATACTGGATGGCCTAAGAGACAGAGCTAACACATCTAAATCTTGTGCTTTGTATGCCAAAAATCATCTCATAATGAAATGATCCTTTTGCTGGACCTTTTCAAAATTAGATGAGTCAATCATTTTTTAAAAGGAAAATATGTTGTTGCTAGCTCCTGCATATGAACATAAATGCTCATAAATGCATATCATCAATTTGTTTGAGATTATTTATTTGTGTAAATGAGTACACACCCCCCATTGAAATGCTTATGCCAACATTCTCCAGGAACATTTTTGGCAGTTCAAGAAAATGTTGAGTTATGATGTCATTTATGTGCATTGCAGCTTTTAATCTTTCTTTGGGAGGCAAGGAATAAAAACATTAGTGTTATATGCAATATACATATTGCTTTTTCACTAATGAAACATACTTTTATTTTTACTCTTGAAACACACAATAGATAACATCTGTTCTTAAAAGATGACATATAGGCTGAAAGAAACACAAATACATACAAGATTTGAGTTTAGTAGATTAGAGTATGAAGCAGAATCATGACAGTGAATTTTTCTCACTGTTTATAGTTCATGATAAAACGTGTTGCCTGCTGACAGAATGCGTGTCTGGAGAAGAAGATCTATAGATCATTGCTATTCCTTACTGTTATTTATTTTAGGACTGATCCAGTTTGAACAGAAGTCCAGTTAACTTCCCTGGATTTGACTTTTTAGTATTAATTAGCACATCATCTTTCTCTTATCATTTACTTTGAAATAAAACTATCAATGAAATATATTTTGTGGTGGCTTACAGGAAGACCTGGATGATCTAGCAGTCTCTTTTTCACCTTAATTTATGCAAATATTCTAACTCAGGGCCATTACACATCCTACAGTTAGCAGTGGTAAAAGCTCATAAAAGAGCTCTCAAAGGTGCCCATCAATATCTCACCCTCATAACTGCTTGTAGAAACCAATCCTGGCTGTTTGTGTTAGGAAAGTAGTAGAAAGGACAGCTAAACATGAAGAAATACCGAGAGATTAAATGTTTTCCTTTTGGCCTTCTAGTGTATCTTTGAAGTAAACATTTCCTAAGACCAGAATTTTTGTTACTATCTGTGGTTTAGCTTGGTCCCAGGAGACAAAGGAACAGTATTTCTGGAGTAGAATGGCAAAGAGATTGAGTGGTTACAGCACTTCAAAAATTGAATAAAACCCCACAAACTCTGCATTTCTTTCAAATTAAGGCCATGGAGGCATTTATGGAAGGGAGATGGTCTTAGAGGAGCTGAAAAACAGTATCTTGTAAAGGTTTCACCTAGCTAAAGGCAATTAGAATAGCCAGTCCAAGAAACAAGGGGGATATAGTATGCTTTATTCTAGGGTTACTGGTGTCCAGCCATAGTCAGTGAGTTGAACCAAAGCAACACCTTTTGAAATGAAAATCTTTTACATTCTTTCCATTTCCAGAATGTCTCAAATTTCCAACCCATCACAGGCTGTAAAAGTGCTGTCATACACCACAGAGGTGACATACGGTATGACCGCATATCAGGCAACCAATTCAAAGAGCACTTAAATTTTAAAACCATGTTTGTTGTTACTGTTTGCCAGAGCAACTTGAGGAGATTTACACTTGTCAACATTAAAAAAAATTGGTTAAATGTCTTTGTAAAGGTCTCAGCCCTTTTCAGCACTGAAAATATTTGTGATTTCAGTCATGACTATTATTTCCTGAGTAATTGTTAAGGTTAACTGTGGTAAGTAAGCATTGGTGATAAGAGCAGTGGTACAGAACCACATACCACAGACTTTTCTCCCATTATCTCTACAGTCTCCTGATTAAAGAAAATGCAGGGACATATTTTCCTCACTTTGAAAGATTTCAAAGAAAAAGGAAGAGCTTGTATTGTTTAAACTTCTCCTTTCACACTTTATGTTGATGCTATTTTTCAAGAAACAAATTATTTTCTTTTTATTTTTCTAGTTGCAGTTTTATTTTGATGTAAATGTAAAAACAAAAAATAAACCAAAAACCAACCAACCAACCAAAACAAACAAACAATCAAACCCAAACAAACAAAACAACAACAACAAAACCCCCCCACAAAAATCTATTTATTTAGCTAAGAACAACACCTTAAAAGTAAATTTTAATTCTGCAGGACCTTAGGAATTTTCGGAAGATTTCCAATGCTCTTAAGAAGTCTTTTTTTTTTTTTTTTCCCCAGAAGTAAACAAATGCTAATCTATAATACTCTTTCTTTGACTGTTTTCAACAGTTTTTCTACTTGCATTCCATGTATTTACTGATGGACCAAATACTGACATAGATTTTGAGACTTTGGTTTACAGAGTGCCAGCTGGGTAAGCAATCTGTTATCTATTAAGTCATGTCCTATAGTTCTGAATACTCCAAAATAAGGGAAATTTTAGAGTTTCTCTCTGCTAAACAGAAAAGGTCCATGATTGCAATGATCTATGCAAATGTCATTGCTTGTATACCTACAAAATGTTTCTAATTACTTATCAAGTGCTAGGGAGGAGAATTTATACAAGTCTGTACTTATCCTTCACCTAAAGTGAAGGCTATGACAATTTCTGACAAGTACCTTCAGTTTGGTTGATTTTTTTCCGTAGTATTCAAGTTAGCATAAGACTCAGTGGAAAACTTTGTTTCCAGATTGTGATTGACACTTGCAGTAACATCATCAATTAAATATGAAATTGTATATTATTCTCCATGCATGAGGTCTGACTGGGATCCTTTTAAATTGGTGTGGAAGCAAGTTGTACAACTTAATATGTTTCTCAGTTACTGTGACTATGTCTAACATAACTACTTCTTACGTAATTTCCATTTAACTTATCAAGTGTCTCTGATTTTGTTTGGGATAAACTCTGAATTGTCCTCTCTACACCCCATGGGCTATGATGTGGGGAACAGAGTCACAGAATGGGGTTGGAAGGGACCTCTGGAGATAATTTCGTCCAACCCCTCTGCCAAAGCATGTCCACCTAGGGCAGGCCACAAAGGAATGTGTCCATGCAGGTTTTGAAAGTCTCCAGAGAAGGAGATTCCACAACCTCTCTGGACATCCTGTTGCGATGCTCCATCACCCTCACAGTAAAGAAGTTTTTCCTCATGTTGAGGTGGAAATTCCTGTGTTCCAGTTTGCACTGTTGCCCCTCATCCTATCACTGGACACCACTGAAAAGAGACTGGTCCCATCTTGACATCCACCCTTCAGATATTTATAAACATAGATAAGACTCCCTCTCAGCCTTCTCCAGGCTCAATGGACCCAAGTGTCTCAGCCTTTCCTTGGCACAGAGATGCTCCAGTCCTCTCATCATCTTTGCAGCCCTCTGTTGGACTCTCTCTAGTAGGGAAACCTGTCTCTCTTGAACTGGGAAGACGAGAACTGGACACAGTACTCCAGATGCGTCCTTACCATGGCAAAATAGAAAGGGAGGAAAACCTCCCTCAGCCTGCTGGTCACACTCTTCTTAATGCACCCCAGGATACCACTGGCCTTCTTGGCCACAAGGGCCCATTGCTGTCCCATGAATAACATTGTCCACCAGGACTCCAAGGTCCTTCTCCATGGAGCTGTTTTCCATGTTACCCCAGAAAGCCTCAGTACTTTTAAAGAGGGTTCTGGACCTAGAAGTAGTATATAATCAAGTGGAATGAGTTATACAACCTTCTCTTAAATGTTTTTTCTTACAATTGTAAGATTGCACTGCCTTTTTGTATCTTTGTTTCTTCATATTTCATTTACATGACTTCCACTTGCTTTTTCCCCTAATCTTGAGTTAACACATATAAATGAAGTCTCAGCTGTTATGCATGGATCTATGGAACTGAGCACAGCAAAAGGTGGAAATTCAAATCCAAAAGGGATTTATGAAGTCCATGTCCTTAATCTTTCTTCACTTAAAACCCAAAAAACTTTGTCCAGAATTTGGTTTGTTCAACACTTAGTCTGCAAGATGCTGAGCTTTTTTTTCTCTTAATACAACAGCAACCATAGTATAATCATGGGCTACGACCAAGAATCTCCTCCTTTAGCTGAAAGGAAGTGACACAGAATCAGATTAAATACATAAGAACAGTGATGTGGAAGTGAAAATGTAAATCGTGAGAAATCAGGGGTGTTTGAAATTTGATTGAAAATGTTCTAGTAGAGTGTTAATACAATGTCAGGTAAACAAATAAATATAAACAATCTATAGTAGTAAGAATACATCTCTTTTTCTCAAATAACAACACTTTTTGGGAAAGATTTAGGGCTTTCACCAGTATTTATAGAAATATAGTAAGAAAAGTGAAGGGAATAAAAAGAGGAAATAGATTTCTTTTGGGTCAAATTTAATACAAAAAGATATACATAAACCAATTACTTTTTCCATTGCCATAAAGTGAGCATTTAAGTACATTTTTTGCCTTAGAAGAAATTGCCAGACAAGCACCACTGTATTCACAGATGAGGAACCACCTGCTAATGAAAAGACACAGATTCACGTGATGCGTGTTGGAGCAACAAATAGGGAGCTCTTTTTAGCTTTATTAAACTATGCTTGCACAGTTTCTGGGATGTGCCCATGAATGTGCTCTGATAAATTCTCACTATTCTACCTCAACAGGACTCCATGGACAGCCTGGAAACTGAACTGCTGTGTGTGGGGCTGGCTGTGCCCAGTAACACATCATTCGTCTATCTATCTATCTATCTATCTATCTATGATGTTAGGGTACTAAGCATTGAGATACGTACAGGCCAATGGAGTTTCACATGCTTGTGAGATTGGCACCTGGTAGATTTGCTAGCTTCATGGTCATCCAGCATAGTCTAGAGTGAAAAGGTAAGTCTAGACATATCTAGACTGCTGTAGGTTTGCTCTTACTGAAGAGAACAGTATGAGTTGTGATGGCTTCAGGACAGAAGCATTAATTTGAGGCCACAAAAATTAGACGACTTCTTTTAGAAACTCTTTCCCTTGACATCAAAGAGGTCAGGTTTTTGGTCTTGAATGTACTCAAGTAACAGGGAGAAATGCTACCCAAAGTGTGCAAATACCCTAGCTAAGAACATTTTCAATGTGACATATTTCATGAAAGAACAATCTGAATCTGTGTGTCAGAGAAAATTGTATGCATTAGAAAATTCTAAAAGCATTTCTCTTAAGTGGTTTGCCACTATAATACTAATGCAATTTTCTTTAATTCAGTCAGAAACCACTTCCTTACTCTTGCTAACCTTGGTGATACAGCAGTTCTGCAAAGGATAGATCAGAATAGCCCTGTGTTAGTGTTTGAGCTAATCAGATTATTAATGGTGACTATATTTCTTCTTTTTCTCTTGAAAGATAAACATTTTTCACTCACTTTGCAGAATACTTCTGGGTTATTTTTTAATCTTTGTAAAAAAACCCAAAACAACAAACAAGAAAGAACCCCCCCCCCAAAAAACCTACAAACCAAGCCACCATCCTGCAACTTTATTTCTAAAAGCTTTTTTAATGGTCATGAGGCCAGTCATGTTAGCTACTTTCAGCAATTCCTTTTGCACATTATGCAAGTAATAAGTAAGTAATAAAAAAATGTGGACTGCTGCCACAGGTGGTTTTGGCTTTTTATACTTTCAAGCAATACAATGTACCTTATTTAACTTTAATATATTAACACATTTACCTATATTTCCCAAAAGTACTGAACCAAAAGTTACAACCTAAAGTAGATATAGTTAAAATCCTTTGATATCCTCACTCAAGCGGATTGCAGCTGAATTTTAATGTCTGCTTTTGCTTTCAAAGTGAGTTTCCAGGTGGTTTGTTTATCATGTATGCCACGGGGAAGATTGACAGCTACAATTAGGAGGCTGGATGAGATGATCATTTCAGTTCCTGCTAGCTCTGTGAATGGATAGGCTGGCTGCTCTATATAACTAGCTGATATCGGCATTCCTTTTCTTATTTAATCTGAATAAAGTGCAGAGCCAGTATGTGCTGCAGTGTATATGAAGAGTGAATGTGTAGGGATAGTAGTCTGCAGTAGTGGAGGGGGAAACCTTTCCTCTCTGCTTACATATGGATCTCAGGCTGGGATCCTGCATCGCAAGGGAGGGGAAACAAGCCCTTCGTAAGTGCAGTCTCCATGGAGATTGTACAAGAGTTTTGTAAAGTTTTACTGTAGAAAGAAACACCTGTGCTTAAACTTCCAGGGATTTAAATCCAGATGGATTTTCTAATTCATGTTTCTAATTTTGAAGGAACAACTTTTTTTTTTTTCCTCATTTTAAGCCAACATAACTTCTCCTTCTTACTTTTCTCCCACTGGCTGTGCTTTACAGCTGTATTTGCTTTTTGTCTTGAATACATTTCTTCAATTGCCAATGCTGTCATACCCTTGTGACTCAGTTAATTTTACAAAAAACATTGCTGAACATCTTATAACCCTGGGATGCATGAATGTGTATAGGAGAGGAGAGAAGAAAAAAAAAATCACTTCCTAAAACACCAGAGAGGCAAATGTTCAGGGAATAGTACGTCATGACCTTTACAAATAAAGAAATCCTGTAAAATTGCTGCTGTAGCTCCACTATCACACTCTGCTTTTTCCCCTTATGAATTGCAATGCTGCTACCACAAGAGGGAGCAGAGATACGGATGATTTTGCACATGCTTTGTGTTTGTCCCAAGGTCTAACGGAGAACTCTGCTGATTTGGAGCCAGGGGTTACAAATAGATCTGATGAGACAAAGCCACTTCAGATCTACAGATGGATTTGGCTGATGCAAAAGTTAAGAAGTAGGTAGAACAACAGTTGCTGAACTGTAAGAGACACTTAAAGTTCTCATACTTTAGCATTATATTTTTCTGCTCAGAAAAAGAATTCATCTTTCATGGCTACACCAACAATTATAGAGATATTGGAGCTGACTAACAAGAAAAGGTAATTTGTAAATTTAGAGATATTGAAAATCTGGGCAGCTATTGAGCGAGTTAAGCTGCAACAGTTTCATGCAAGCTTCTTGCCCTCTATGCTCATTTATATCCACATGTGTAAACTGGCACACTAGATTTAATTTTATTTAATTTTACAAGAAACAGATAACCTAAATCCATTACATTTCAATTTAGCTTGTTTATTCATCTGTTTAAGATGCATGGAGATGACATACAGAGATAGTTAAGATTAATGAGTGGCTGATTAGTAGTTGAGTACACATATGGAAACAAAGCACCTGAAATAATTGCAGCAGGAAACTCATAAAATTTATTTTAATTGGTATGTGACAGTTTTGTTTGGTTTTATAAGGGCCAGACTGCTTACAAATCTATTTCCCTTGTGCCACTGAAGTAATACACAAAAATGACGTTAATCCAAAAGAACATGGTAGACACAGAAGTCAGTGGCGATTCTGGGAACTTTTTCATTTGCTATTAGAAAGGTAAGGCCTTTAATTTTGAAAGCACATACTCATGAGCTCAGCTTTATACATATGCTTATCTTTGCTATCCTGAGTTTTAGTTAGAGAGAGATGTAAACACAACAGCAATGAAATGGCATAGATACTTCTGCATTTGATGTGAATAAAGATCAGATCATAAAGAACAGTGAAGAACATCTTATTTAAATTAATGGATAATATTGAAATTTTACAAAACGGATACAAGTTCATGAGGGAATAGCTTTAAACTGGTGAACAGAAGAAAGGTTCCAAATGTCAGTGAAATGAGACTGTTAAAAGTCTGCTAGTGGGAATAAGGGCCTGAAAAAAAAAATATCCTCAGCTAAAGCTAGAACTTGAGAAAATGATGAAGAGGTTTATGTGACACAGTGTCTGGTGATACCAGCTAACTGGGCTCAGTATCCTAAAAGATGTCTTCTAGCCTGTTGTGCCTTGGAAAGTGGGTCAGAGCCTAAAACACCCTATCATACCATCCACATTTCACCTGGCTGGTTTCCAGGAGAAATTACTTTTGGATGAACCACTCATTAATTTCCTTCCACCTACTGTTTGCATCTTACTTTGTGAGTGCTCCTGTTGGCTCTTGTGGCTCTATTCAACAAATATGATCTTGGATTGACATAAATTCTGCAGTTATGATGATTTATGTGCATGAGAAAGTCAGAGATAAAGTGACCTCTTTTTCTGATGATTTTTAAAACCATTCCTAAAAGCATTGCTGGCAGACACTGCTTGTCAGTGTTAGCCAACTCTGAAACCACTCAGCCTGCGGGTCATTCCTCACCTGTAGCACATTGTTGTTTGGTGACTATGTTCAGAGAGGCACCTGACCTCTGCAGAGTGTGAGAGTTAGCAAGTACTTGTCTGGAAAACTTTGATGTTTTTTTTTCCTTTAAGTTCATGTTCTTAGTCCTTATAATGAAATGTAATTCAGCATCACATGTGATGGTTTGCTCCATGACAGCTCAGGATGGAATTAATCCCTTTGCACTAGAGAGGATCCCACTCTTAACTCCTACAGAAAAAAATGTGTTCACCTACATAGTTTCACTTAATCTGACCGTAATGAAAACTCTTAGAGGTTACAGTCCTCTCCTCATTTTGATTTCATTTCTCCATTCAAATAGCCTTGTCTTTTGCTAGCACAGTATCAATTTTTTCTCTGTGGATTGATGGACACACAATTTACTAAACCAGAATTCTCTAAAAATGTTCATTCATTTCTGCACAGTCAAAATAACCACCACTTGTTTGGCTTCATAGAGGCTTTGCTTCCATAATTGTTATTCCAGCCTGACTGGCACTGAATTCCCCTTATCCTTGCATTAATTTAATGACATACCAATGGAGTAAGTGGCATTTTCTAGGAGAAATATAATTTACATTCTCAACAAAGCTGGGTTTCTAACCTTTGCAGAGTGATATCTAATATTTATTAATGGTGACTTATTGTCTTGAAAGAAAAGGGAATGATTTAATACAGAAAAGGTGACATGGTCTAGTGAATAAAGGAAACACTGACAAGCAAAGAAATAATGTTACTTTTCCCTTTATTTCTTTTAATGTGTTTTGTTGAGTCAACTGTTAAATGTTTCCAGATGTAGGTAATATTAATCACTTATAAAAAATCATCACAGTTAAGCTATCTCTGTTTCTAAAATATTAGATCCTAACCCTCCACACTGCATAAGTTCTGCCCATTAACTGGCACCCTCCCAACCCTTAGCCATATTTTTCACTTTGCAAATTTCTCTAACCATTTGCAGCCATAAGGAGAGCTCATCAGAAGCACTCAGGGAAGTCCCCTTTTCATTCAGAAGAGCATACAAAACCACACCCAGAACATCTAAATTATCACTAGCAATTTATCCAGACTGCTCTCTTCCAGAATGTTTTGATATCAACATGTGCTCTGACAGCCTTTCCAATCCCCTGATCACCATGCAAATGAAATTAGCAACAATAAAGGGGGTGGGAGGGCACATCTCACTCTGAAAGAATCTGCTATCTTCAGGATAATTCTTTTTCTGTGATAAAAGTCAGTCTCAATAAGGACCCTAAAGGAAAACAAGGTAGAGTCACTCAGTAGTTTTCCCTTTGTAGGAGACAGCATGACAAAAAGTGAAGCATGAGTAAATAATTCAAGATTAACCAGTTTGCTGAATCATAAACACAGAAATAAGAAACAGTAGGAGATGGTGACAAAAGAATAAAGAAAAAGAATGCACAAGTTTCAGTTCTTTCAGAATTGATATGGAAAAGTAGATGGAAAGCTAATTATCTCTTTCACTCTTATAAGCCTGATAAATGTATCATTTATCACTGATTTAGTGCAAAAAGAATTTCCTGGATATTGGATAAGCCACAACTGGGAATAGGAGGCTGAGGTGCTATAAATTATAGGCTCTTACCTTCATTTTACATTAAGTCATGGAGCACTAACAATTTTGCCATCACAAGATATTTAAGAGAGAAATAGCATCAAGCAAAAGCAAGTAAATGGGGCAAAGAGAAGCTGTGTCTTCAGTGGGAGATACTGACTTCGGGAATATAGCAACATTGACTGAGACTCTTTTATTTAAAGAGATGTTGACTCATCAGAAAGGAATAGGTTTCAAGCCCACCTGAAAACTTAGAAAACAATGAGGCCAAATAAGAATCAAATGACTTATCACTGAAAATTTCCACTTAATTTTTTCCTTTTTTACATGGTACTTATGATTGGCAAGTCATGATGAGCATTTTTTTGCCAGAAGCAAAAGAAAATTGCTCAGTAGGAGGATAAAAGGCTAAGTGTGGGGGAGAAGCAAACAACAAAACCAAACTAAACCACAGCACACACACACAAAAAAGCAGTAGACAACAGAGGAAAAAACAGTTAACCTGGGTAAGTTGAGACCCTTTTAGATACCCTGACCTGGAATTTTGTTAGTCCCTTTCATGACTGAGTTACAGAGAGGGAAAATTGGACTGAAACTTGAGACTTTTTGGAAAAGCTAAGGAAACTGTGTCCAGGATGAAGAGGAGAAGGTTTGTGGACTGCATCTGAAATTGGGTTGATATAATCTGTGTGGCTTTCTCAGTAGAGTGGGAAGTAGCTACTTTGGGACCACTAAAAAATCTTGTATTTTTGATTAGAGGGACATGGACATGGTGCTCTCAGTAGGGTTGAGAGTTGTGAGACAGCACAGAATGCTACAAGGGCATGGAGATATGTCTAGGAAAAGGTAAGCTGCAGGAAACAAATGGAATTCAGTTCTTTTTATCAACAATGTCTGTTACTCTTCTTTTCTGGAGAATGATGATTATCTGAGATTTAAAATTGTCTGTCTTTCATGATAACCCAATAGAAAACAGTTAATATTAAAGGAGATATTAATATAATATATTGCCCTAATCATCTCAATGATCTTGGATAAAGCTTACTGGAGTACAACTGTTTTGTTTATCAAGGGATAAAGGATTTAGATTTTTCATCCTGCCTGTAATGTTTTGGAAAGTCTGGTTTCTGACTGGAATCTATGGATTTGGGTGGGGATTGCTTTTGCTTCTGAATCTTCTTTTGCCTATGGAAGCGTAGACTGTAATTTGAGGTTGAATCTTCCAGTGAAAATGTGGGGTGAAAGCCCACATTAGTCAGATTCACTCCTGATGACTTCATATCTAGCACAGTAACTATTGTCATGAAAAGAGCATGAAGCTTAGAAGTGTCCTTCTTATCTCTTCCCCTAAAAATGTCAGTAAACCTAAGAGAACCGCATGAAATGTCTTAGTTTTGACAGACCAATATGCTTTGCTGAAAATGTTCTGGGCAGTTCTACTTCTGAGTTAGTGAGAGAAAAAAATTAAAAGCCATTTTCTTTCTGAAAAAGGCAATTATCATTATATTTTTCAACACATTGTTTTCTGAAAGTGATATAATTCTTCTGCAGAGGGCTATTTGAATTGTGATCATTTTAGCTTTCTGAAGTACTGAACAGTATAATGAAAACTAAGCTGCTCACTGTTTAAATGGAAGGGGTTGGGTGGCTGTTTCCTAGGAAACAGGAAAGAAAGGGTTTGGGTGTCTTTAAAAATGTAAAATATACACATTCACACCATGTTATAGTCACATGGTAAAAAGATGTGGCATAGATAGCATAATTATTACTGAAATGCAAAGGATGGCATGCAGGTTTTCTGGGAAATCTCAAAATTTTCCTTATTCCAAAACCTGCCAGTTAAAATTTTTTCCAATAGTCAAAATTTACGATGAACTGGAATTAAAACCTGGGTAAAAGAAAATACTTGCTTTCTTCCTTAAAACAGCAACAACAGAAGTGGACTTAAGGCAATAAGGCAGTACCTGGCAGTATTTCAGCCAGAGTAGAGTTGCTGTATAGCAGATGAGCTACCTTTCCTCCACCTCCCTGATGGTTTAAGTTTGATTCAGGAAAAGTGGGAGAAAGCAGCAGAAAAGGGGAGAAGTAGAAGAGGTCAAAACTTTGGGGAATTAGGCTTGTGTTCCTGTTGCTGTCAGGGAAGCAGAGGAATGAAGGCAGAGAGTTCTTGGTGGAACATCTCTTTAGAAAAGCACTTTCCAACTTGATATAACTCAGATCTCATGGGCAGCAACAACAGCTGCCAGGTAGATACTTGGGGGCACTGGTGTAAGAGAATTAAGCTGCAGAGCCTTGGCTGTTTCACTGCCCATGGCAGCTGCCTGCTGTGACTGTGCCTCAAGCTAGACTTTGATCTGCACCCAAATGTGTGCTGTCTGTAATTAGGTATATCACAAAGCCAGCTAGAGTTTTCAGGTAGAAATCTGTGAAGAATAGTCACAACAAAATCTTCAATGACATCCCGCAAAAGGTTGTCTGCTTTTGCAAGTAGCTCTTGAATTGTGGAAGGCTTTGAAGTCTTCCACTTCCATTTCAGTTTTACAGAAAAGCCATGCCAGACACCTTTTCCCCTTTCCTCATACAATTAAAGATACATTTTCCCAGAAGCTTCACTTCACCCGCACTGTGAATCATGGAATCACAGAATTGTGGAGGTTGGAAGCACATGGAAGCACATCACAGCACACTGTGATGCTGCTTCCAGTTTTCTACAGAAATCCCCATCTACTTCTTCCTGATCAGGTGATCTGTAGAAGACACCCACTGTAACATCACCCACATTGATCTGCCCTTTAATCCTGACTGCGGGTCATCACATCCCTCCTTGGACATTCCTAGTTCAAAGGTCTCCTCAACAGGTTGGCCATCCTGTTGGCAAAGATGGGGTTTTTTACCCACTTTGTCAGGTGGAACTTGTCTCTTCCTAGAAGCTGTTTCCTTGGGCTAGGGGATTCCCCCAGCTGCCCCCTGTCCCAGACAGCCCTGCTCCCTGGGCCTGCCCCAGGAAGTCCCCACCACTTCCATCCCCAAGCTCTGTCCCAGAGCCACTGGCTCTGCTGTGTCCTGATGCCAAATAAGTTATTAAATTAAATTTTGTCATGCTATAGGACATAAAACCAGTTTATAAATAAGCATTAATAACTGCACTTGAGGGATTGTGAATAACACTTGATTTATCTTGGATAATGATTTTATAAGTGAGAAAGTGAAAAAAATATTAAATAAATGCTTGGTGTTCTGTTTGCATTTGTGTGTTATGAGATGGGGGTTAATAACCTCTCATTTACACTTTTAGCTGCTGAAAATGTAAGATAACTGGACTTAGCTTAACTTCATACTGAAGCCAGGGCCATTGCCTTCCATGTAAAGGGCTGAGAACAGACAGGGCATGGGCAGCTCCTGCAGCATTGATTATGTGCAGTAACCTGATAAGGCGCTTTTGCTTGATTATGAAATTGAGCTCTAAGCACTATGAAAGCCTTTTCATTTAAGCATTTGCTTAAATGGATTTGTCTTGAAACAGGCAAATCAGTGAATAGGTGGAACTAGAAATCTAATTTAAATCCCAGTATATCTCACCGCTTACTTTAGTATTGTCATGAGGAATCCTTGGTCTCATTAATACCATATTTAAAAAGGGAAATTACAAAAGGATTTTAGTATCCTATTGAAAACCATAAAAATAATAATTTAATTCTTTTCTGTGCTTTGTAATATCCTTTCTGTTGAGACTGAACTGAGTTGGTCTCAGTGGTCTTTTCACATTGAGGGCTGAATGAGTACTGACCTGAATAGTCTTTACTTATTAATACCATTTCTAGCATCTTTTGGCCTTTGCTGCTTTTCTTTCTGGCACTTGCTTGCTGGAGTGAAGAGGATGAACTATGCTGATAGCTATGAAGCTGAAGAACCACGGAGAGCAGGAGCTGCTTAGGCCCTGTCCTCAGAGATGAAAAACAATACAAATCTTTCGTACTCAGGTGGATTTGAGACCAGAGAAGTTGGTCTTTACTTTAGCAAAGCACCTTCATGGTGTGCAAATCATGAGCAGATGCAGGCTCACAGGGCGCTGCTTGCCCTCCTTCTCAATCTTGCCTGCTGTGCAAAACACAACAAATCCTTTTTTTTTTTTTTTTTTTTTTTTTTTATGCATTGTGCCAATATCCCCCACAGGATGAGCAGAGGAAACAAACTTTCCTCAAAATTAAGACTTGTGTTTTTCTATCCAGATCAGGCTGTGCATTGCCCGGGCAATACTGAGATTTCCCCCCTGTCTAGGCTCAGCTTGCCTTTCATTGTCCTTGTGATAGGCGGTCCTGGAGTCTCTTTGGAGTTGGGTATCTAACTTCTCCATTAATTATTTTTGAGATAGATCATTA
>JANHGN010012030.1:29147-42459 GCA_024605025.1 Megaceryle maxima
TAAGGTAGGAGCTTTTTTTTTTTTTTTTTTTTTTTTTTTAAACTAGAAGAGTAATAACATCTGGAATATACCAAATTTCATAAAGAAAAAGTAAAGATGGAGTGTCAGGTTACATTTTGGCAGTTAATTCAAAGTTTTGCTATCCTGTTAGAAGCAGCTGAGGGTAGGAGTGAAAGTATCCAGAATATAATTAGGATGTTGTAGGCTAAAATTGTCTCTCCACTGTCCAGTGATAAATGGCCATGTATCAGAAATTTCAGCTAAGCTGGCAGTGTCAGTAAGGTGAATATCGGGTTATATGTGAGGCAAGACCACAGTCCTGCTGAACGGCTGGTATCCCAAATTTGGTGCTTTAAAAATTGAAACATACATTTGCTCATCAACATTGAAGTAAGGTCACATATGGTACCTTTCTGGATCATGAGATGTGGAATTACTTTTAAAAATGCATAGCTGGGGGGGAAAAATCCTATTAGAAATAATGGAATCTCCTGGGTTAGTCAGATTCAGTGCCCAAAAATTATTTGTCAACTAATTTTATTGAAATCAAAGGGACATGATATCTGCTTATCTTTGAGGAACTTTTGTTTTCTATCACATTCTGCATATGTACTAAATGTTTTATTGTTGCTATTTTGCAGTGACATTGACTTTAATCCCACCATTAGCTTATTCAGACTGATTTGTTACTCTGTAGCCAGTCTTCCAAAGTGAAAATGTGGCTGTTGCTTCTGTTGCTATTTAATAAGTAAAAATGGTGGAAAAATTATGTAAAATGGTATTTCAGAAAAAAAAAACCCATAATCAGTGTCTTCATTTGCCCACCTATTCCCACTGAGATAGTAATCCTTTTCACAACAGAAATCTCTTGGAGGCATGGCAGCCTTTAAAATGTTTTCCTGTGCTGTTGTGAAGGGAATGGATCAGTAACTCCAAAAGAACTCCTTTATTTAAAAATCACTTAAAATAAAGGAATCTGTGGGGAGCTGGATTCATCAAGTCCCATGAGCCTCTATGAGCTTCAGTGAGGGAATGGAGATTTGCATGCTTGGATTATTTCCTACCCTTCTTAAGAAAGATTAACATTTGGGAGAAAAACATGCAAATGCAGAGTTGCATATGCAAATTCAAATCTTAACACATTTCTAGTTAAACCTAGCCACCTCTAGACAAAATCCAGTTGTCACCAATAGACTCCCACTGTGTTTAAAAGGTTTTGGCTCTGGCTTTAAAAAGAAGCAATTTCTATCACTCTGTTCTAGTTTGAGCAGAAGTTGCTTAGGGCAACAAAGCCGAAGTAAAGGGCAATGTTTGATTTTTTTCTGTAATGAAAGATGTCAGAGCAGATTATTGGTATTGTCCCTTCCAGCTCTCACACCTCAGAAATGACACGCTTGCATGACCAGATGCTGAAACACGTGCCTTGTTTCTTTGTTGATCACTGAGGGCATCCAGTTACTGATGAAACTCCAGCTGAGTAGTTGTATAGGCAGGGTAGTATGCAAAGAGTAAGTGTGTAAGTGATGTTCATTCCTGAGGGTTGATAGGAGATAACAGCATCCTACCATGACTTTCTTTGTACCTTTTTGGTTCCAATGAAGCTTTAGGACAGGGAAAATGACAAAAGGTGATTTGGATCATTAGTTTTACTGGATAATTAGTGGGGTGTAGAAGAAATGATAGATGCTAGGTATGCAATTAGTTTTTAATCCTACCAAATTGAGATGAATGTATGATTTGAAGGTACACTTATGCTAATAAATACAATGGGTCAAGGAAGAGACTTGAGCACTCTCTGAAAGCCATCTATCCTGTTTGGTTAGTAGCAAACTTGCAGCATGGTTTTGTCTCATGGCAATTTTCATTCTAGCCAAAAACTGACTGAACTCTAGCTCAGTTTGGAGGACAGCACAATTCAGGCTCTGTTTCCAATAAGTAGTCTGGATTCCCTTCTTGACGAAAGGTTGTTTAGGTACTTGGGTGCTATCCCCAAGACCACGGAAAACTCACAGACCTGTTTAGTAGCACAGACAAACCCTAGGAGACTGAGCCGTAGTACCATCCTCACAGTGAGTTAAGTGAATGTTTATAAGACCACAGGTTTCCTAGATTTATTGATCTCTGTACTATGTGCCCTTTTTGCTCACGTTTTGCAGTAAAACAAAGTTAGATGATTGGCTATTGCAGTAAACATTGATGGATGCCAGATACTCTGGTTCTATTTGCACCATTTTGATCTTCAGTGTTTTGTCCATATTCTCTTTAAATTGGGAAACAGTATTATTCTTTGGGGTATGTCATCTGGCAACTCTAGCTCTTGTGTGCTGCCTGGACCGCTTCCAAGACATTCATCAGGGAGCTGGAAGGTTAACTGTCTGCTCCATCCAGGTCAAGCTGCCAGAAGGTGTTGCAAAGGGACAACTATTCATCTTCACTAATTTAAAGCTGAAAAAATGTGTGAAGTTTCATGAAAAAAAAAAAAAAGAAGGAAAAGAGAAGAAAGAATCCTGCAGATTTTCCCAAATTACATTTGCATATGGGTTCCAAATGAAGTTGTGCACTAAGATAAGGCAAGAGATTGCTCTTTAGTATTTGTCAATAAAAGAGTAAAGGAGATAAAAGTAGTTAAAAAAAAAATATCATTTCCTCAAGTTGAAGATTGATTTTGAAGATGGTGTTCCCATTCTTCTGAAAGAAAGACTACCAAAAATGAAGGCATTTGAATGCATTTATTTCAGCCTGAAAAACAGGGTATGATCTTTGAATGGTCACCTTCCAGAGCTATCGTTCTTGAACCCCAGGCTGCAAAAAGTATGATACAGAAGAAACTGCTAGACACAAATGTAAGACTGTGTTCTTTTTCTGAACACAATTAGATACATTGCAAAAATTCTAATTTATTTTGGTGTTTACATATCTGAGTTTTTAATTTAAACCTAAAGGGTTACTGCCCTTAGCACTTTGGCAAAGCCTGTTAAAGAATTTTAAAGTTTTTGATTTAGCTTACCCTCTGAGATTTTTTTCTGGTGAGGTCCATAAAAAAAAGTGGATTTAAATAATAACAATTATTAATCTATCTGATGGAATTTATTTTAGGCCCTAAATTTGTTCATAGAACTGATACTACAAGCTGCAGACCTCTGTCTCTGTATGTCCATACAAATATAGTTGCGTATGTAGACATAGAATTTGTCTGAGCTGAACAGGTTGTCACATTTTCAGGAGGAGAATGACAGGTTGGCAGGTCTTTAGCAGTTGAAAGATAGGACGAATCAGGGTCTCTGGGCTGCAGCCACAGTCTTTTATTGTTCTGTTATGTTCATCTGTGCAATTTGCTTAACCTCACTAGAGATCTGCTTTAGCTGTTGCTATTTTGTTTTCCAGAACCACGGTTTTAGAGCACTCGAAGGTTGAAACATCTGTGAAGGAAACCATAAGAAAGTGAAAAACATTCTATCAAAACTAATACTTATTTTCAGAGTTGTTGGATTCAAGGTGGGGATGAGCTGATGTTCTAGATGGACTCTTTATGTGTCTATGGCATGTATAAAATTCTTTTGACTTGTTGCAGAATCATCACTGATGTCTCATATCTGCAGAGGTAGCTGGTTACAAGAATCTAGTCTTAGGTCAGATCAAAAGCCTGCAAATGTTCAGCCATATATTGTATGAGTATTTTATTTTATCGTTTCCTTTACCAGTATATGGGACAAGTTTCTTCAGATTTTGATTTGTGAGGTTAGTTTCTTTTTTTTCATTTATCTGCTTAGCTTTTACACTCTCTATCCTTCTTCATGAGTCAAGAATTTTTCTGTTATTTGGGAGAATTCAGAAGGCAACAAACAACTTGAGCTATCATTGGCACAAATCTTTAACCCTCCATTTCAGATGCTTGCAAAACACACCAGCAGAACAGCATAATAGGAACCTAGAGAAAAACCTAATGTGACACTAGGTAGTTGTTTTCAAAGCATGAATGCAGAAGAGGAAACATATTTTGTCCCACTGAAAGCAATAACACAGATATTTTCATGATGATGAACAGCAGCTGCAGTAACACTGGCTGCAATGAAAAATTACAAAGGTTGTCAATTCTCATATTTCAGATAATGACCTGATCACCAGATGAAGTCTGTTAGAAATTTCTCCCCATGGTGTATTATTGTCCAATTAGATGTATTATGGGGTTTTATATGTTCTCTTGAAGCGTTCCATGTTGGCCAGTGTTGGAATTTTGAGAATGTGTTGGACCATTGCTCTGCTCTGATAGGGAAGTTTTGTATTCCTGTATTTAAAGGAGGGAAATCATGAGTAATGTTTAATGAGGCAGAAGGGAAGAATTCGTGCCCTTGAAAATTATTTGTTCAGGGTCATATTTTCCTGATTGTCATCCACCTCCTGCCTGCCCAAAACTATCAGTGATTGGTTTCTGATAAAGCAAAGTGAGGTCATTATTTTCAGGCAGAGTGGAGGGAAGAGCCACTCTAGATTAAATACAGATCACAATAAAAAACCCCATCTGTTTCAAAGGGGACTATCTTCATTCTGGCAAGAGAGACATCAGAAGAGTGACAACACTGCTGAATAACTGGATAATACTAAACTTTCAGTCATTAATTAGTAGATATAGAAAGGGGATATTTGGATGGCCTAAATACAAAATGTGAGAGCATGTCAGTGTAGCACATACCCTTCCATTCTCTCAGCTGAGTGATGAAATGAATAGTCTGGCTGGAGGAAAACATGAGACTCATGATGCTGTCCAAGTTTGGATTGCCTGGATATGTTCCCCACTACTTACAGACCTTTCTTTTACTTAATCATATCAAAGTTTGCAGACATAGCAAGCCAAATCTGCTTCAGCAAAGTTAAGGAGTGCACATGGATGCCAAATATTACACTGCTGCTGGCTCATCTGGGGAGATGTTGAACCCCTTCCAGAAAAGAAAGGCTCATTTTGGATAGTTGTATTGTCAGTAGTCCATAAAATGATGACTGAACAAAGGGTAGGCTCATTTTAACAAGGGAAATCAAGATAGTATTTTCACAGTTGTCCATAGTTTGCTTGGCCTGTCATCCAAACCACTTAGATGTAAAACAGCTCTGGAAAAGCTCAGTAGTTACTATGACACAGAGCCCAAGTTAATGAACAGGACCTGCAGACACACTTATGTTTGACACTACGTAAGCAACGCAGTGTTCCTTGATTTTCCCCATGGCTGTTTTGCTAGATCTCCATTGGTCTGAGACCAGTGGAGATCTCATTATCTCAGCTCCAGATGGGGATTTGGGCCATAGTCCCTTCCTGCTCACCATCCTCAGCTACACATTGAGGCATATAAAATCTGCTGCAGGCATAGGATAATGCTTTCTTGGAGATTTAATCAGTGAGCTGCACTGCTGAAAGGGACTGAAAGAGGAAAAAAGGTGACCAGTAACGTCAGTGCCACATTCTGATATGACTTTTATCCACTTGTAAAGACTAAAACAGCTGGAGAGCTGGAAACTAGTGAGAGCAGAGAATATCTTTCCACAACCCCAATCCTCTCTGAAACCTCACTGATCCCTTGCATAAAAGGTTCAGCAATGTTATAATACTTGGCAGTCTCATGACACTACATTTGGCTTAAAAAACTCCAGTAACATCTGTCTGCAATTCCAGTAACATCCCTCTGCAGTAGTGTATGTAGACTCTTAAGTTTATCCAGTGGCAACCAGCATTTTGCAGGTGCAACCTAAAGCTGAGTCTCTCTGTACTAATATCCCTATCTGCTTGGTTAAACTAAGCAAATCATAAGTAGGTGAAAAAAAAAAAAAAAAGACTGGTTAGCAACTGGGAGTTGCACTGAGGTTTTTGACCTCTGCAGATAATTTCCCAATCATTTTCGTTGGAAGGATATTGAAAAATTAACTGGGGGTGGGGGGGAAAAGCAACAAGATCAGGTACCATAGGTTTTGTTCCACAGAAAACCTGAGTCCTTACTGAGGGACTGTCACGATCACCTCTGGAATTGAGGTACAGACTGATACTAATTTTTATAAGCTTTATTGTTTATTAATACATCCAACTCCTCTATTTAAACCAGAGGGCAAAACCTAATGCACAGTGAGGGAGAATTACAACTCCACTCAAAAGGCTTTGGTGCAAGATTATTTTGAAGGAGGCAGAAAGAATTTCCTTTTGTTTTGTGAGGAGGAAACCCAGAACTGAACAAATCTGTATGTCATTTACACTGCCCATAGTAACAAGACTATAAGTCTAAAATAAGGTTCAGGTCTTTTTCCCATTAAAAATTTGTTCCTTATTTCCATCTTCTGCATACTTCAATGTTATATATATATTTGTGGCATACTGACATATTAATTTGTTTTCATTAAAATAGATGTTATTGAAATTAGTCATGCCATTCAGCAATGCCTTATTTCAGATTCTTTACTGCATGTCCCTCTTTTTAGCAAGTAGGTTGTATAATAAAGTTCTGATCCTACATAATCTTTTTAATATGTTACACTTATATCTCCAGGGAAAATTAGCTTCTCCTAAACAAACAATGTTGCCACTATGCAGAAAGACTGAAACATTTGGAGGAATAAGAACTTTTGCAATTCAGATTGGATGGTGGTATGGAAAGGTCACTATGTTGATTTTCATCAGGGAACAGAAGAACCTCACACACTGAAGACTGGGTTGTTAAATTAGTTCTGAAAATCATCAGCAGCTTTGTTTGGTTCTCTCCAGAAGTATTCATTTCATTCTATTATAACACAGTCCCAGATATGTGCATAAGGTGGTTCAGAAAAAGGCAAAAATCTAAAAATGCACTAAAAATGTTTGTAATCCATAATTACACATAAATTATGGGAAGAAGGATCATTTTGCAGCTCCTTTGTCTGAATTTCTTCACATGGAAAATCTACTTATATGCTTGTATTGTGGTCCCCATGAGAAGAAATAAAAAACAATGGGTTAGAAGGGAGCTAAATCATGTTTCCCATTTTTGAGCTCATCGGCAGCATCCAGATCTAGGGACTTGCTGAAATTTAAGCACCTGGAATTTCACCATTTCACCATTTCACTTGGAATTTCATTCATTCATTTAAGCACCTGGTCATTTCACCTAAAAAGATATTATGAGATCTTACATATAGTGCAGTGTTAGTTTGGGCTACTGTCTGCTACTGAAACCACCAGCTTTATTTCCTTTTAGCTGTGGTTGCATCTTCTCACAGCTTTTTAGTCATTTTTTTTCTGGTATGGGTCCTTGTGTTTGAGCCATCTTCATAATATGTAACTCTCTTGTTGCTGCAGAATGTAGTAAGTTGTCAGAACTGCAGGGTACAGTTCACTGAGTCCATATCATGGGGGAAAAACTATTTTTTTGGGGAATGCTTTAGTTTTCCATTGCACCAGCTTACTGAATTGATTCATCCTGAGGCTGAATGACCCTTAGGTTCAGTGCAAGGGAGGTGATGGAGACAAGTAAGAAAGCAATTAGAACGTTTCTTTTCAGCAACAAGCTGGAATCGTACCATAGTGGGATTCCAGCAAATTTAATCAGAAGTAGTCATGTATACTTTGTACATCTGAAATTAACTGTTTAACTATCCTTGCCTCACTGGATTAGGTGATTTGATGTCCATTTGTTGGACTGAGCACCTTAAATTCAGCTCATTCTAAAGGCTATATTAAGTCTGGAGGAAGCCATGCTATCTTGTGAATAAATTGTCTAGTGACTAAGATACTGGGCTAGTTTTTGCAAAATTGTAAGTTCATCCTGGCTTTAATGCTACATATCTTCTACATGCTTCCCTCATGAGAACTAGTTCTGCCTACCTGTACAGGTTTTGGGGTAATATAATTTTGTGTATGCTTGTTGGTTCATTCTATTTTTGTTTGGGTTTTTTTTATTTTTATTTTTTAGCTAAAAGAGAGATGGAAAAATGAGAATTTGAAAAAAATGCTAGCCTAATTAGCCTAATCAACAGTGTTGTAATCCTATGTAATTTTATACAGATCTGTGTACAGATATGCAGACCTGCAGATGACATTGGCTGCTTTGTTTTCTTTCAGTTAGAATTGCTGGATATTATGATAACTTGAAGTTCAAGGTAAATTAATAAAACCTAGGTAGTTTTCTGTCTGTTAGCAAATCCTGACTTGAACTTACCTATACATGCACTTCTTTTATTCTAACAAATTGTCTGTGACTCTGTTTAGAATTACTCAGATGACATGGATCTTGAGGAAATAAAAAGAGAGACATAGAAAAGTCTCATAGGTATTTTTATTTAATAAAAATAAATGTTCTCCTCTTTATTTAATTCAGATATGTTCTCTGTTTCATAGCCCTAAGCGTATATTGAATAGATGAACAGATGTACTGGTAGATATTTTTATAGAAAAGTAAAAAGTCTAGCGTGCAAATGGGACATCTTAGTCTTTATGAAAACTTAGGCAGTCTCATATTGCCTGGCATTTGTCCATTCAATTCAGATTGTCTGGCCAGAGGAGTTTGTGGATTGATTATACAAGTCCTCTGGCTTGAAAAATAACAGCTGCAATATCCAGAAGTTCTTCCCTGATTAATTCATTAATATTTGAAACAGTGCCCCACAGAGGCTTCCTAAATACTGCTGGTTTGACAGACAAGTTTGGGGAATGCTAAAGGCAAGTCATTAAGTGTACTTTTCTCTGAACTCTATTGTGTTGTGGTTATAAGAGAGGATGTCTCAGTGACATCAACTTGAGTTTCAGCTATGATTGGGAAAAATTAAAAAGCTTTCAGAGTATGGTGTACACTTTTTTTTTCCCCAGACTTTGCTTTGATACCTTTAGTTTCTGTAGAATCAAGTCATTAGTTATTCACTAGCTCATCAAAACAGATCAGGCTGTTGTGACTGTTGTCTCCTGTTGCCACATTCCATCAATTCCTACATGAAATGCATCCCCTCTGCTCCATACTGAAGAAACATAAAACGAGAAATAGCCAAACAGCAGTCTAACTACAGCTCACATTTTCTAACTTTCCTATCCTTGCTGTGAAACAAATTATTTGAGTGTAATAATTTGTTTTCCATCAGTAAATTAAACTGCACCTGCAATTTCTATTTATTTTATCTTGTAAATTGCATGGAATTTATATAGCTCTTCACTCAACTCTTTATAAGGTAAATATGAGCAATAACCATTATATCCCCCAAAGGAGAGTGCTACATATTATTTGTTTCCATAAGTGTCTTCATCCTATGAGGCAATTTCCAAAGAACTAAGAGGCAGATTTGTCCAGAGGCGGTCAGGAATGGTCTGAATCTGAAGACAGAGGAAAGGGGTCATTTTACAATTTATACCTCCACCAAAGCAGAGTGAGATAAAAAGACCTTAGAACTGGTATTTTATTATCCACTGATTTTATGCATTGCAGCAAAATCCTGTGCAGAAGAAACAGCTTCACACTAGATGCCCTGTAGATGCATGACCAACTGCCTCAGCTAAGAAATAGTGGAAATCATCACAGAATCATAGAGATGCTGATTGAAGGTGTCTTCCAGAGGCAGATTAGTCCAGCATCCTGCTTGACGCAGGACCAACTCCACCAACAGATCAGGTCAGTCATGATTTTGAATTTCTCCATAAATTTCCAAGAATGCACGTGGACAGCATCTCTGGAAAACCTGTTCAGTGCTGCAACACCCACCTGGTAGAATGGGATTTCTCAGTGTCCAGGCTAGACCTCTCAAGATTCAGCCTGAGGCCATTGTGACAGTAATGAGAAAAGTTTGTTGCTTTTTCTATGCAACTACATTTCAAGTAGCTTAAGTTGATATTAGATCACCTTCTTAGTATCCTCTTCTACCAGATGGCAAGTACTCAGATCCCTCACTCTCTCCTAGTAGGTCATATGCCCAACCTCCCTCACCATCTGCTTGAACCTCTCCCTCCATATACCTCTTGAAGTGATCAATCTAAAAAATGGATCTGCATTTCAGGTGCAGTTTCACTGACACCAATTGAAATAAAAATACCCCTGATCTGAAGGTCTCACCCCTCCTAAGGTATATTGAGGGTGCAGTTTGCCTTATTCACAGTGAGAGCACTCTGCAAAACTGACTTCTGAGAGCACTGTAACATGGAAATTTAAATCTAAAATTCTGTGTATGCCAGCATACATTTTCTCCTGCAAATCTCTGTGGCACTTCACCTGTATAACCTTGTCAAGGTAAGGTTTACTGTGCGCTTACAAAAATGATTTGCAGACTTACTGTTTGCCTGATATATGCAATATTTATTTATTAGTGTTTTGATTTATAATACTTATATAGGAGAGTACATTTTCCAAGCTCTAGGAGATTTTGCTGTAAATTAAAATACCATCACATGAAAATAGGCAAGTTATTGCTCCTCCCAGAAAAAAAAAAATTAAAAAAGAAGAGACACCCAAAATTGCATGAAGGTTTGATTAGTCTTTCTCACTTTATATAAAATACAATTATCTAGTTCAGTATCTTCCACAGTTTTGCAGAAATAGATAAGCCATTCTGCAAGCTTCTCTGACTATTGCGAAATTGAGGTTGCAGTGGGTCATGAGAAAAGTGGAAATTTTAATGATGTGTGACTTTTATGGAATGTCTTGTCTAAAAAGGGGCTAAGGTTTAGCTTGTCTTACTGAACACAGCTATGGCAATGAGATACAGGGGCAGCAAACAGGTCCAAATCCATCTTTGTATTTCTGACTGACACCCCCAGTTCCTGGCATGGATTCAGGTCTCATCAATCACAACCTGTTTGGTTGGGTTGTTAGCACTAAAGGCTAAACCCTGGCTTCTCATCAGAAAGGCATAAACTATAACTGCTGTGGCCTGAAAGTCATGGGTTGTTAACACAGGTTTCTGCAGCTGCTTCATAAGCTACTATGTGTAGTAATACCCATATGAAGGAAGCTGTGAACACAAGTTGAACATCAAGAGAAAGGTGAGAGTTAACAAAGGCCCTCTGAAATGGAGACAAGCTGCTGCTTCACGATGTGATTAAAGCTGTGGGAATCTCTGCCACAAAATGCTTTGAGTAATAATTGTCCATGAGTCTAGAGATGACTGGACAATTTCCTAGAAGAAAAATACCTAAGGGGTATTTTTATTATAAAAGATGAAATGTTATAGTTAATAATTATAAAATTGCTCAGAATATCCCCAAATATATCTAATATAAATAATATATATATAATTTTTAGACCTGTCAATTTGACCTTGGTGCCACAGAAGGTTATGGAGAAGATCACCTTGAGTGGCGTATTGCAGCATGTACAGGACAACCAGGAGATCAGGACAAGTTACCATGGGGTTATGAAAGGTAGGTCCTGTTTACCTAACCTGATCTCCTTCAATGACAACATGACCCACTTAGTGGATGAGAGAAAGGGTATGGATGTTGTCTTCCTATACTTTAGTAAAGCTTTTGACACTGTTTTCTAGAGCATTCTCCTGGAGACACTGGCTGCTCATGTCTTCAATGGGCATACACTTCACTGGATCAAAAACTGGCTGGACTGTCTGGCCCAAAGAGTTGTGGTAAATGGAGTTAAATCCAGTTGGCAGACAGTCACAAGTGGTTTTCCACAGGGCTAGATACTGGGGCCAGTTCTCTTTAATATCTTTATCAGTGATCTATGCGGGGGGATCAAAGGCACCCTCAGTAAGCTTGCAGATGACACAAGTTGGTCTTGAAGGTAAGAAGATTGTATAGAGGGATCTGAATAGGCTGGATTGATAAGATGAAACCAATTGTATGAGGTTCATGAAACCAATTGCATGAGGTTCAACAACACCAAGTGCTGGATCCTGCACTTGGATCACAACAACCCCCTACCATACGGAAATGGCCTCAAGCTGTGTCAATAGAGGTTTAGATTGGATACTAGGAAAAAATTCTTCATGGAAAGGGTTATAAAATAGTAGAACAAGCTGCCCAGGGAAGTGGTTGAAGCATCATCCCTGGAAGTATTTAAAGTATATATAGTCATGTTGCTGAGGGACATGGTTTAGCAGTGACCTGGCAGTGCTGGGTTAATGACTTGATGATCTTAAAGGTCTCCTCCCACCAAAATGATTCTATGATTCTAGATAAAATTTACCTACTATTATAAATATATAATATCCCTAAAAGTTACTCATGGTATCCATGAAGGACAACTGCTGTAGGATAAGACAGTGTTTTGGGGTTTAGGGTGTTTTGGAGAAGTAATCATATGCACACAGCCAGTAATTGGCTACAGATCCCTGCTGGAAGAAGGTTTTTGCAATGCAAAGACCTTTCTCTCATTCAGTCTGTCTTTTCCTGTATCCCAACTCTGGTGTTTCTTCTGGAGTCAAGACAGAGGGCAAAGCTCCTCTGGAATAGGATCCAGAGTAGGTTTGTGAATTACCCATTAAAGGAACTTCTGGAGTTTCTTCAGCTCCTGGAGCTGAAGGGACCTAAGACTACATAAAGCAAAGTTTTGTGAATGTCCCTGTATATATTGAATGCTGAAGGGACAATCATCTGGTCTCATCATATGGCAATACCAGATAGACTACAGTGTCATGATTTTAAATTCTGAATTTTTAAAGCAGCTACTCAAGATGACAGCTGACTATTAAAAGTCAGCAGCTCAAGTATTCTGCTTTTCTATGCAATTTATTAGGGTTTGTTTTTTTTTTAAAGAAATTTCAGAGTTAAAAGTGCTTCAAGACAGAAATTCATCAAAAGAAGGGAGAAAGTCAGAAAAGGTAATTCAAAAGCTTCACTTCAGAGTTTTTTAAGTTCTGGAGCCTGAAACATCATTCAGCCTATTCTGGAAGAAGGAAGCTTTAAAATTTTCTCTGTGACAAACTATTTTTTATTCCTGAACTCTTTTGCATATAAGGATCTTCACAACAAGTTCTAATGATTTCATTTTTAGACAGCAAATGCTTCCTTCTTTCACTTCTTACTCAGAGAGGAATAATTTTTTTTCTCAAAAATTATAAGAATCACTTAAGACAGAGAGTGCACTTGGAAAAGTTTAGAAATGTGAAGTTTCAGAAAGATCCTGGTGACCTTGACACACCAACCTAAAGATTATTGTTCAAAACCTTTACGAATTCTTAACAATTGCACATCACAACCTATAAGCTTAGTGGGATGAACACATTCTTTAGAGTTCAGAGAAAAGGTTCAAGTAAATTCTTGTCTAAAATGCCTTAAGAAAATATAAGCAAATAAAGATATGTCAGGTACAAAATAAGAAGTGTAATTCAGCTTTTGTGACACTGGTCTTAGGAAATCCTACCACTTACA
>JANHGN010012030.1:42503-56158 GCA_024605025.1 Megaceryle maxima
GGAAAAATCACCAAAAATTGAAAGCATACGCATACATATACATATTTATTTATTTATTTATTTATTTTCATTCTAGTTCATTAAATACAATATATAGATAATTTATCTAAGAGAGGATAAAGAAGTAATCAATTCTCTGTCTATCAGTGGCTCCATCAGGAAGAGAGATATTTAATCTAACAAAAACACCCAGCACATAAAACAGAATAAACCAATCATTCAAGCAAAATCTAAACAGATACAGAATAAAAATATGGGGTAAAAGTTAAATGGAGAAGTTAATATAGTGAGAAAAACTATGCCTTTGAATACGATTAATTTTTAATATGAGTAAAGGCTGATTTTCAGGAAAGGTTGTATTGGATTTTTTTAGGCCAGACAAACAGAAGTCTAGAAAATGAATCTGCTAAGAAAACTGGCCCCACTGGTGAGCACCCAATGGTGCCTCCTGAGGGTTTGCACAGCTTTAACTCACTGTGTGGCTTAGTGGCTCTAAGCCAAGACTAACCTGAAGTGACACAGTAACGTGATTGCTGGGTATAAGCAAATCTCTGTGAAGGCTTGACAGAAAATGTTTTAATTATCACTCGAAACATAAAGAAAGGAAACCCATGATATTAAGTGCTGGCTGACTGTGAGTGTGTTATAACACATGAAGAGTGTAAAGCTGACCCACTTACACAGTTTGGTATGAGCATTTCTGACCTTGAGGGCCTACCAGGTCTAATGGTTGGGGCTAGACGGTGTGATAAGTGTACCACCAGTTAGGAGGTGTTCAATAAATAAAATTAAATGATGAACAAAACCAAGACATATAAACATATTTACCATATATTAGGAGAATCATTATTGCAGATGATGGTGAGGTGCAGGAAGGTGGAGACCTGTTCCAAAGAAGCACAGGATCACAGAGTCACAGGATCACAGAGCAGTGCAGCCAAAAGACTGGGGAAGAAGCTTCTGAGAGAGCTCACTTTGACTTTAAGATCTATTAATTTATGAGACAACTGTGAAGAATTTCATTGTTAGTTGCCAGAGGTCTTGCAGTTCATGGAGACAGGAAAGAAGTATGCTAGATGAAATCTGTCCAGGATGGAAATTAAGTCATAACATTAATGATAATAAAATACGAATTACACCTGGAGCAGCATTTTAATAATGATAATTCAGATTATGTTAATGTACCATTCTCTTTATACATGCTAACTACCTGTTCAAATTGTAGAAGGTCAATGCAATGTGTGGCTGACTCTCATTAATTTTTTTCTTGTATGTTGGTATTCTTCACTGTCTTGGCTGAAGTCCATTTTCCTTTTCCAATTAGCAGTTTACATTTTAAATTCATTCATTAGGTAATAAAAAAACCTTTAATTAAAAAAGTAATTTATTCTTACTGGTTTCAGGTCCTATAAACTGACAAAAAGTATTACTTTAACCCATTTATTAAAGTCTGAGTGACATATTTTCTCCCAAGAATGCTGAAGACGATATGATTGTTATCAGTTTTGTTTACTCAGCACACACAAAGGACCCATGGCTGTGTGGAGATGCTGGTGTCTTTTACTACTCAAGCACTGATTAGAAGACCTGTTCAGTGACTGTATGCACTAAAATTATGTTTGATATCATTTTGATTAACACATTTTTCAGCTCCAATAAGAAATGGTCAGAGGATGAGTTAGTGATTTAAAGGGCTTCTTTCAGTGCATTAGCTGAGTTTCAAGATGCTGTTTGACAGAGGGAGGGAAGCCGAGAGAAGGAAAATAGCAAAAAAAGGTGCTTTGGCTACATAGTTAAATCTTTTGCCAGATCTAAAGGAAGAAAGAAATGCTGTGAAAGACTGTAAGTATACTAAAATTAGATGAATCTTTATAGAGCACGGTCTTGTCTTATTCCTTTCATGTCCAGGATTGGTGCTTTCAGTGCCAAGTGAATAATGCACTAGTCTTGCATAGCAGGGTGAAGAGGAGATGGGGAAGGGACAGGGAAAGGAGGAAATAAATTGGGCTTGCAGCCATATTTTCCCCCTGGGCTTGATCCAAAGCTCAGTCAATGGAAGATGTTCTATCAGTTTGGCAGGACGTTGCATTGGGCACTATATCATCCTGGGATAAAGTGTTTTCTGAAATGCCAAGTATCTATTCTTCAGATTCTGCTGAATTAGGTTTTATTTCTACTTAAATAGACCACAAATTACCTGGGCAGAATTGCAATTTCTAGATTCAGAGAATGAATTCTTGTACTAGTCTCTCAAGACTGAAAGCAAGAAAGTAAATAGAGAAACCCTACACATATGTTTCTCCATCTCTATGGTCTATAAGAGGTAATATGTATTTTGACATTGTCCTGCAACTGAAATGAACCAGATGTCTGCATACAGAGCTTGGATACTGAACAAAATCTGGGAAAAAAATGGCCTCTTTTGGAAGGAAATTAAGGTCTGAATGACTGACACTTGCTTTGTAAGTAGATGAGAACCCCTTCTGTAGTGCTCTGTGTAAAGACATAATTAAGCCAAATTTAGTATATTTGCAGATATTCTTCTCTGAGAATGGGAATCATGGAATCATAGTCATAGAAATGTCTGGGTTGGAAGGGACCTCTAGAGGTCATCTAGTCCAAACCCCCTGCTGAGACCAGGGACGATCAGAGCCTCGTCAAGCCTCACCTTGAATGTCTCCAGGGATGGAGCCTCAATCACCTCCCTGGGCAACCTGTTCCAGTGTTCTACCACCCTCAGGGTAAAGAACTTCTTTCTTACGTCCAGTCTAAATCTTCTCTTTTCTAATTTGAAACCATTGCCCCTTGTCCTTTTACTACAGGCCTTTGTAAACAGGCCCTCTCCAGTCTTTTTGTAAGCTCCCTTCAGGTACTGGAAGGTGGCTATTAGCTCTCCCCGAGCCTTCTTTTCTCCAGGCTGAACAATCCCAGCTCACTCAGCCTGTCCTTGTAGGAGAGGTATTCCAGCCACCTGATCATCCTTCTGGCCCTCCTCTGGACCCTCTCCATCAGGTCCATGTCCTTCCTATGTCCTTCCATTCTCCCTTCAATGGGAGAATTGATCATTTTTAATGGTTGCTGTTGATTTAAAATTTCCAATCACTCTTTTTAAGTATGATTTGTCTATTTTCAGGTTCAGAGAAAGGATTACAGTGTCACTCACAGAAGTTCAACGTTTATAGAAAATCAGTGTATATGTAGATCACATCACAAGTGAATACATAGGAAACAGCAGTTCATGATGAATGTAAAAAAATCAGAGATTAGCTCTAGAACTGCTCATCTGAATTCAAAAGTAAAATGTTGTAAATAACCATTACAACTCGTCATGCATTTAGCAAGGCTTCAGCAATTATCTGTTTCATGATTCATGCTCGTCAGCATTTAGGAGAAAAAGAGATGGAGAAAAAGTGAGCAAGCAAGCTCAGGAGTGATTTGCCAGGAATTTTCCTTCATTGACAGACGGCTGAAAAATATAAATGAAGTTATGAGCAAGTGCAATGATAATTTTTGATGCCATAAAATCAACTTCATTGCCTGGAATGTTTTGAAGATCAGGATTTTGCATTGTCTGTCCAGGTTATCCTTGTCGGAAGTATTTCAGCAAGTTCTGGGACTAGTGTGCTTCAAGTGATACAGGCTGGAAAACAAGAAACCTGGAAACAAAATGTTTTACACAATTAACTAATTGTTGTGGAAGCTGCTTTCTGCATTTAAAGTGTCCTTTTCACTGCAAAGTTTGCACATTATCAAATAGTCCCACTAGTAGAAAATATTTCAGGACCTCTCTCAGTGGAAGTCTTCCCAAGGGAAAGGATTTTCCTGACATAGTATTTTGTATTAAATTAATCTGACTCTCAAGACCCGATAAAAAATTAATAAACACTAAGCAGAGAAAAGGGAATATTCTAATGTATTTTAGCTCTATATTCATTGGTTTTCATACCTTTCTTGACATTAAATTTGCATACAAACCAATTCCATTCCCTTAGTATATAGGAAACGAAGACATGTAAATCCAGCTTCACCTTTAATAGATGTGACTCAATACCTCTCATTTCAAAAAAAGAACAATTATTTCTGCTGAAAACTAGAAATGGAAGCTGTCTCGTGAACAGTGCATGTCCGATCTTCTGTAACATTCCTCTTACTCTTGTCTCATGGTGTCTCTTATAGGACCTTAGGAAACAACTGAATCCGTGGCAGTTAGCCCTAATACCTCAATTCAGAATTAATTTTTTATAAAAGACATTTTTTCTATTTCTTATACCACTTTCTCTCCCCTCTTACATATTTCAAAACTTCAGGAGCATGCTATCTGGTATTGATGGTGGTGTTATCAAAGATACCATGGTGTGTTTTACTGCAGATGTTAAAAACTTCTTTTTGTTTTCTGAACCAAAATAATTTTTTGCTTTCCCATCAAGAGCTGTTCAAATGATAGTGTGTCTTCATGTTACTATGGAAACCAGTCTACCAGAAACTAAGACACTTCAGAGATTACATTTTCAGTTTTCGGGTATATGATGTCTATATGTGCCTTGATAGTTCCAAACTTTTGATAACATACTTAATACCATTGATTGCAAAACATATTTAATGCATACAGACATGCTCAGCTCAAAGATTCAGTTGCCAGTGAGGTTTACAAGGATAAAAATACAATAATTATAATGACCATTTGAAATATCAAATAGTATCTTCTTTGTGAAAGCATATTTATGCTCTATATGTATTCTCTCAAAATCGTATCTTAAGCAGTTATCATTGGCTCATAAACTGAATCCAGTACTGAAGCAAAACATATAAGGAGAAATAAACCACTTTTATTGCAGTAATCCCCAAAGACTTCACATGGTCATCAGATAGTAAAATTTAATATATAAATAGTAAAGAAAACAGTTACTTTCTTCTGTGTCTATGTTTGAAATGCATGTTACAAAGAACTTTATGGAATGTTGTCTTACAGGAACCACAACTGTTTTTGCAATCATGCTTTTTTAGATGAAATACATTTTGAACTGGTTGTCCAAGCAACAGAAAGGATCACGGGGGAAAAAACCTCCAAAGATTAGATACTGGATGTTATGCCTGTTTTCTCTAGATCAAATAAATAAAAAATTTAAAAGTAGCTGTAGGAAGTAACATTAGGAAGATTTCTACAAGCATTTCCAGTTTGTTTAAGAACACAACAGACCAGGCTAATAACCTGATGGCTAATGCAAGGTGGTGCAGCTCAGTAGCTCTGTATGTCTTCAAGGATTTGTACCAATTGAGTTACTGAACCAAAGACTATATTTGAGAACAATTTACAGGAAAATACTGCATATAAAGGTTCCTCAGAAAACAAGGAAGTTTTCCACGCAAGTCCTGAGGATTGTGTCATTATGAATTAGTTCAGTGCAGTACAGCAATTTGCACAAATCATTCTGAATGGACAAGACTTCCTCTTTCTGCATATCAAGCAGGAAAATAATTTGATTATACTTGGGGTTGATTTGTCATTTTCCACCTATGTGTCCTGGTTTCAGCTAAACCATGGTTAAACCACAACACTATGTGCAGTAAAATTATGCCAAAGTCTTTTTTTTTTTGGTAAATGTCTAATATGGATGAAGCTTGTTGACAGGAGAAAGTAGCAAGAGAGAAACCCCTTAACAGAGTGATAGCTCAAAAAAAAAAAAAGAGGTACTATTGTCCTTTGAAATTCTAAGCTTCTTTGACTTGAGAATATTTTCATGGAGATGAACAATGGGAATATTTGTCTTACACATATGAAACATCCCACCTAACTTTTGCTGTCTACAGGCTGAGAGTTTAGACAAATCCACTGAACAAATACTTGTTAACTGAGACAAACAACTGCAGAAATTGATTTATCACTTCCCAAAAATAATGTCCAAGACAGGTGCAATGAACCATGTCCTGCACAGCTCTCTACTAAATGGTGAGGGAACCCAGACAATAAAATGAGACACTAGCTTTTAGGCACACAAATTTGCTGAGATGAATCCCAATTCCAGAAGGAGACAAATCCCAGCCGATCTCAAGCAAATGCTGAGAACAGCTATCCAGAGACTGTGTGGATGTGCAGAAAACTTGTGTTTTCACAGCTGCTGGTCCTGAAAGTGTATCGGGTAAGCAGAGACCCCTAAGCATACAGATGGAGGCTGTAGGATGCTTCAGGACAGGGGGCACAGAAATTCAAACAAGCTAGAGGCAAGAGGGCATTTAGGGAGATGATGCTCCTTGGCTAATCCTGATTCCTGTGCTTGAACACGTAGCTCAGTGGAGGAAGATTTACCATCTCACAGACCATGCTGTGTGCCAGGCTGAACACTAAGCAGTGGCATACACGTTACCTAGTTTAAAGCCAGCGGGAGTGCCTTTACACAGCAGTGTACTCTGCAGGGTAGGTGTACTCTGTGGCACTCCATGCATTAATTTTCTTCAAGGAAACAGGATCATCAGGCTTCCCTGCAGAGGAGCAATCAAGCATACAACAGTCAAGGTGGGACCAAAAGGGAGAATATCTAAGATCTGCAGCTATTTCATCGGTTGAATCTGGTAATACACCTCTTATCTATACCACAGGAGGTAAACCAGCAATGTTTTGCTGGGGTATGAGAATAAAAATAACATATTTCAGGGCAGGAGTTGGCTTTTAGGTTATGAGCAAATCTACTGAGGTTTACAGTGTGGGGGAGCTTGAATGTCATTCACTTCTCTTTTTAAACTTTGTGATATTGAGTCTTTCCCTAGGGTAAGATCTCTAGTGTGCACAAGTGTCCCACTGATCCAAACCATGTAACCCCAGGCAGATCTTCATCCTGCCAAAATTAGATTTCTGCTGCTTCTCTTCCTACCAGAACTCTGCGTTTGCCTTTTTCTTCCTGTAGCATTTATCTCCTAAACTCATGCCCTGTTTGGTGTTTTCCTTTTTAAGGTTTCATCTTCCTTCTCTTCATAGATAGCTTTTGTGCCCATCATGAGCGAAGATCAGGGACTACTGCAGGGTGAGGCTTTTTATTGCAAGCACTGAATCCAAAAAAAGGTAAATTACTAAAACATGACAGATTCACCATTGTATTTAAGATGAATTCTGAACAATTATCAAGGGCCTTTCAATTAATTTCTTCATGTCTCCACCTGCAGCTTGTTAGCAATGCACCTGGTTCCAGCATTAGAGGGGTATGGATTCATATTGGAGGTTGTCATGCAGTGGTGTAGACACAGGATTTTTTCATACAGATGCTTCTATGTCTGGGTGATTACTTTCACAGAAATACTTGTTTCATCACTATTACATTAAATAGGCTGCAGACACCAGCAAAATCTTTCACAACAAAGGAAAAACAGCTAGCACATGCTGCAGTCTGTCACATCTAAATGACAGCCATGTAATAATTATTGTCATATAATAATATAGCTTAGATATGGTCTCAGAAGCCTGGCTGGAATAATCCCACTGTAGCTCCCATTGCTAGTGGTAAAAATGAACTGAAAGAGAGAAAGGGGACAGCTATGTCAGCTATGGCTTTAAAGTTACTTGCTGACCCTATACTATATATATCATTCTGGAGCATGGACTGTGTTTGTTCTGGTTTTATGCAGCACATAGACCATGGTCCATTCCCATGTGGTATCCCAGTGTGAAGAAGCAGAAAATCAATGGCTGAGAGAAAGGGCACAAATTGCTGCTAAACACTCAGTGAGAAGGGGTGAGTGAGTCTTTTTCCTTAGACATGGTGGAGGCAGTGAATAAGTGGAAAGACTGGATATAGAAGTTGTTTTGGTGTTCCATTGGACCTATTTGTCTTTTCTACTTTCTGAGACCACATTTCCTTCTTATTCTACTTTTTTTTCCAAACAAAACCCGAAGTACTGTAACTACCACACCCTGTGATAACATTGTGTTGTATTCACTTTCCAATGAGAAAATCGCTACCAGCTAAATCATGAATTCATTCATTTCTTTATTTTCTGATAAAAATCAAGACTGTTTGATCAATGATTCAAGGTCAGAATTGACAGTGTGTTTCCAGAGGGCATAGTCATTGATCACTGAAGGATGTTTTTCGTAAACAAACCTTAGTAGATCAAGTCAATATCTACTTCAGCCTTTTCACACACTAATGTTGTTTTTGACAGAATTAGAACTGAGTTGAAAAAAGTCTCCTTTCAATCTGATTATAAAAGAAAGTTGTTGGGTGGTTTTTTCTGTGTCTTTCCAATACAAACCCAGAAGTTTAGCATGGTTGTATTGTTGTGGTTGCTTTTCTTTGTTCACTTTTGCAAAAAACATCTTTCTTCTATTTACCTAGGTAATATTTGCCTAATTCTTGAGAGTTGCATACCTAAGCTCTCTGATTTAGACTTACTATATGAACAACAGAGAAAACCAGGCAGACCAGAGTATGATTCAGCCCAACTCAAATCACAGTCGTTCTCTACAAGTACCTGCCTTCACTGACAGTATAAAAAGCATGAGTTCTACAGCTCCTCTGTGGAACAAGGGATCTCTTAGTTATAGATTGGCATTTCTGAGCTAAAGATCATAACAGTCCTTTGTGCTGTCAAGAAAATTATCTGTTAACTAGAAAGCAAAGCCCACAGCTGGCATTCAACAGAGCAGACTTATCACAAAAGGCGACACCTGAGATGGAGGATGTGGGTGAGTCTCAGGATTCTTATTTTAAAGATGATTTTTCTCTAACTTCCCAAATGCAAGCCTTTTACATACAGACTACACTTTTCTCTCCACAGTCTTTGTATTTTACAGAAGACTGGCTGCCTATTTAATCTAGAAGGGACTTTATTGCCTTTTAATTAAAATAAGGCTTTGGTTATATTTTAAAAGGAAATTGATTGCATTTTATCTGGATATAATAATACAAAAAGTCATGACATCTTACAGGACTTCTGGCATGGCCAGACAAACCACCATCACTGTTATGTCCAACATGTTCTACTTTTGTGCTGACATAGCACAAATTACAGTTTCAGTCACCTGCTCACATTGCATGTGGGAGTAGTTGGAACACAAATATACCTTCGTATGGCTGTAGTTATACCAAGACACAAGCTGAATGCCCTTCTGGTTAAACTCTAATTAATTCCTGGCAGTAAAGCTTAAAACTTAGCTGTCCCAGGCAGATGAAGTTAAAACTTGGCTTTTGTTGTCTCTCAGCAACAGTAGTCACATATTTACCAGACAGGACCACAGGGCTGTACTCCTCCTCTCCTGTTATATGACAGGAAAGGAACTATAGTGCCTTATTATCACTGTGTTTCCATCCAAATACAGACAGTTGAACTGGAAAACACATGTTGCTTGGCAATTGCTACAAATCTGATGCTGAGCTTGTTTCACAGTAATTAGTCTGGGCTTGGTGGTTATTGAAATATTCAGAAAATCATGAGTTGTGTTCATCGATCCTAAATGTTTCACAGATTTTTTAACACAAACATCATTTAGTTAAATATTTGTTCAAGATGACTATTAACCAAAAGGACTTCCATAAAGATGTCTAGACTCCTAACCAAAATGTTTTCATTGGTTTGTTGACCAGCAAAAACCACCGACAGTAGACTTAGAAGACATCCATGAGCAGCAAAATAAAACCTCTCAATGCAGCAGATGAAAAAAATCTATGCCAGTTAATCATTCTAGTTATTAAATGAATATTTATAAGCAACCCATAAGACATTCAGGACCAGTTCAGAAAGGGATCAAATAAAATGAATCAATTTAAACACAAATGACATTCAAAAGAAATGTTTTGACTAGTGAAGTCAATGAAGAATTGATTAAGCACCTCCATGTGTAGGGGTTGCATCTTACTAGGTCTACTTTCTGAGAAAATCAGACATTTCATATGCTACTAATCCTTTTGTTACATCTTTTTTTACCCTGATATGATGGAGTTATTTCTTGTTTAAAATGCTGTACCAAAACAAGACCATGGCTTGGACCGATGCTGAACATGTGTTATGTTACGGAAATCTCTATTTAAAATACGAACAAAACAGTCTATGATTGATTTAGGGATGGGCACAGTCTAAGCAACCGTACATATACTCTCTCACACAGATATATTTAAGGTGAATGAAAGCAAATCACATGACCAATTGCAGGATTTGACCTGGAGAATACAAAAGTATAACAGAGCAATGTTAAAATAATGTAAATTGAGATTACCAGCTCTGTGATAAAGAATATCTCCTGTTTTTAAAGTTCATAAATGTGAGAAATTCAGGTGGGCTGGAGACACTTTCTGGGAATGTATACACTGCTATGTACTTAGAGAAGAGTGATAGCAGGTGATTATAAGGCAGAAGGTGGGGAATGCTGGGAGGAAGGAAAGCTGTTTTCAATAAAAGTATGTCTGAACCCAAGGCGAGGTTTACCTTTGTTGAGAAGGTGAACACAAAGCTAAAGTGAACTTTAAAAACTAGAAATAGGTGTAAGGTAAAGTTAAAAAAAAATTACCACAAAAGAAAGCTGAAGTTTCAAACAGCATTTTCAGCAGCTGCCAGTTACCAAATTTTCAACTAAACTGTCATGAGCATATGAAGAAGGCAAAATGTGATTGGTAACAGCATTATGGATGCTGTAATTGGGATAAATATAATTAATTGATGAGTATGACTCCTCTGACTCATCATAGTGCAAAGACAGAGCCAAAAATGGACTTTGTTGTGTGAAAATAACCTTTCAGGTATTATTAGGTAAAGGTTAAGTATAGACAGACAGAGTGGAAAACAAGAAACTATGAGACAATAGATACTGACCAGAATGAGGGTATTGTCTCAAGACAGCAATTGCCTTCCCTTTCTAGAAGCATTAGTGTTCTGTTTGACTAGATGGTAAAACAACATTTCAAACAGTGCTGTACCCAGTGGTGAATAGAAATAAATAGCCCTGACTTACTTCTGACATGCACCGTATGAATTGCATCCACTTGTCACTGTTGAACTTCACTAGGGCACAAAGTACATAAACTTAGCCTTTTTCTGGTTATTGAACAGATATATTTATCCACTATTTTTATCTATTCATTTTTACATCACTAATTTTAAGATGGGTTTGAAATAGTATAATGAAATTATTCTTCTATTTCCTCCTATTGTTGATTCCAGGAAGTTCCTCTTAAGCATGAGTGGGCAGCTGGGCTATTTTTTTCAGGAGAGGGTGGCATTTACTGTGAATGACCAATATGAACAAGCTCTTTGGAAAATGTGATTACTTATTTTGCAGTTCTAAAAGTAAACACTTTTGAAAATCTGTCCTGATTGTAAATGTCAAAAACTGTTAATGAATACAAGTGTTTGTAGGGAGGAAGGAGAAACACAAAATGGCATTTGCTGTGCATACTGGCAGGGCTGAATTTCAACCTAAAGAGCAAATAAGGATGGCTTTACTAAGTTTGATTGTTATTACTGTGTTTCTGATTCTTAATAGAGCAATATGCCTAGAAGAAATGGAAAACTAATTGGCTATATTTGATTGCTGTGCCATCAATCATTCATCCACCCATCCATCCATCCATGCATTTAATGAGAGCCACTGAAGTTTCCCTTGGAAGTAATAAACAAAAATACATCCTGCAATTAATTCTGGCATTGCAAGATGTCCACTTAATTTTTCTGGCTATACTAAATCAATTCTATGCTTCATTCAGTGCATTGCAAGGATCTGACTGGCAGGAACTTCATCCATTATTAACTCACAATGCGAATGAAGATAATGCTTTTATGCTGTAAATTGTCCTCTGCTGTTAAACCTGAAAGTCAATGGGATAGTGGAATAGCAATAGCTATATTCCATTTGTCACATGCAACCAAAACCCAGTAAAAGATCCGACTTCCAGCATTCTTTACTGTGCTTTACCTTGTGTTTAGGCAAAACTCCTGCTTTTAAATTTTCTTCAAGAAATAACAGTGTTCTCCAGGTATTAATTTCTTTACAGAAATTACATTAACACAGTTAAGTGTAATTTTTATTCATATGGATGACAGCACCGCACTCACCAAAATCTGTTCTAAACATTACCTTTCCTCACCCTCCCTTGGTTTCTTTTTAAGCTACATTTCCTGAGTTTGTAAAGGAGGTTTTGAATATTCTGTGGTGAAGTTTTGTTTTTTTGTTGTAGCACTTTGGATTATATTTTTTTCACTTTTATCTACATTCAAGATTCAATGACATCAAGTTTCATGTTTTGTTAATTCTTTTTGGTTTCAGACCTTTTAGCATACCATGGAGGAGTAGATAAAAAAAATAATCTGGAGTGAGATAAACATTTTCAACAAATAAAACATCTCAATGTCATTGGAGAGTGACTGACAATGCATTCAATTAAGAAAAAAAGTTACTTCTCTGGGTCTCATAATGATTAAATTGAATGTTTCACTTGAGATTTAAACATTAAAGTCCTGGCTCATCCTGGTCACCTGACTGATAAGCCTATGGTTGAGATTCACTTCACCTTGCCTCAACTATATAAAATTTAGGCATGTAGGTCTAACTTAATCAAAGGCTCCCTGTGTACAATATGGAGCGGTATAGACAACTTATTTTATCATTTATTTAAACTAGAAAGAAACATTTTCTGGAGATGTTTGCCTTCTGCATTAGCCACTGAAATGTTGAGACATTTTCTACTCTGCATATCTCTGCAGGCTTCTGGTTCCTATTTTAAAATGTCACCTGTTATTTAAAGTAATTCCATTCATTAGCCTCATACCTTGCTAGTGTCTTACTGATGACAAAGAAATACATCCTGCTGTTGTCAGATGAGAGTATCAAACCTATTAAGTAGGTCATTTGTTATAGTCCTGTCTCTCTTACCACTTCAAAGGTGCTTGTGCTCCCAACACTTCTCCAAGAGAGGATTTCTAGTATCTCCTGAGTGCAGAAATACAAGGATTTAGTCCATAAAAGGAGAAGGATTTTTGCTATAGACAAGATTGTGTCACTTGTTTCAAGAAGCTAACCCTGGAATCCAGAGTCTTACCTCAAGTGCTGAAACTCCTTGTACAGCCTGCTTTGGGATGATCTGAACTGGACTCCATTAATTGTATTGACTGCATTGACCAAGTACTTGGATACCTTGGTCCCATGGAGAAAACTATCCATAAGCATCTTAATTCTGGTGCTGAATCCACACTCTAAACGACTACTCACATTCTTAAATCAAAAGAAAGCATTGATAAAATAATATTTACAGAACACTACAAATGTTTATTACATAGTAATTCTCAGTTTCATCAGTAAAAGACAAAGTGGGCTCTGAATATAATTTGGAACACAAAGTCTGCTCCAGCTTACATGTCTAAAAGAGAAATATTTAAGTTTGAACTAGTCAATTGTAGACTCCCTTAACAGTTAATGGAAGGTAACAAGTACCTCCAAAGGACAGTTTTTGACACTGTGATGGATCATAATGTTTTCCATGGACTAAAGGATGAACAGAGAATACCGATATATTTGACACTTAAATGTCTAAAATTTGTTGAGATGAATTCTAACTAATGAAATGTCAATTTAATCTGTTTTTATAGGAATATAAAGATCTCAGCAAGCTGTATTTTTAATTTTGATGACATTCTCTCTCCTCACTCCCGGCTTTTACTATGATCCTTTTTGAAACATC
>JANHGN010012030.1:60299-81457 GCA_024605025.1 Megaceryle maxima
GAAACCCACAATAAAAAAAAAAAAAAAAAAAAAAGAAAGAAAAAAAAAGAAAAAAGAAAATCAGATTGTCTTCTTTGTTTGAACTACAGAACCTTCAAGATCCTAAGTAAGCTGAAAAAAATCCAAGTGAAGACAAGAGGAACACTTTTCAGGTTTATCTTTTAGAATTCGAGCACAAAACAGAACCACAAAGACAGTCTGATATGGTATGTGTTCAGTCAACCACTGGAACATGTGATAATGCTGATTTTTTTCTAAATAATCCTTTGTTCTTCAGAGTCATTGAGAGGATTCCAGTAATACATTTTTCTTCCCTTTTTCTTTACTCTTCCCCTTCCCCTAACTATTTTGTCAGGAATAAAAAATAGCTCTAAATGTGTTCTACTCTGGTAGGAATTGCACAGCTTTCAGACAAATTTAGCCTCTGTTTGCACAAACTGAACCTGCAGTCAGTTAACATGCTTTTACTCAATATTACCTGGATCATTCCAGCTCTTAGGTTCTCCAGCATAGCATCAAACCTTTAAAAGCTTCCCATTCTGTCTGAAAACTGACAGAATGTATTGGTACCCCAGTACTTGGGAATGTACAGCTAATTCTCCTCCTTGCAGCTTTTCTTTTGATTGCAATTCTGGGTGAGCAGCTGGGGAAGTTTCCTTGTTATACACTTCTATTAACTATCCTTCTTTTAGTGGTGACGTCCTTAGGAGTGATTTGGAGATATATCTCAGTAAATCAAACAGCAAATTATATAACATTGCACCAGTTATCAATCTACTTTTTAACAGACAGGCTAATAAGTAGCAGAGCTATGTGCTTATAGTTTGAGTGTGATTTGCTCTACTGACATAATGTTTGCCTTTCTGGTAAGGGAAGCAACTTGATCATATTGGTCATAACAGACAGACAGATGTTGTCAAAATCTGTGCAGAAATTGAAGAGGCAACAGGAAGTTAGACCCATGTCTCTTGTTTGTGAACTGAAATCTCTACCTGTTTCTGCTCCTCACCTGTTGTGCAGGAATAAAAATCATAGTAGCTAAAATGGGCTTCATTGTTTTATCAAATTCCCTGAGGAAGGAACCAAAATGATGCCTGAATAAAAATAATTCTGAAGTGAGGTCTGAATAGTTAAAATAGTTTAAAAGGTTTTGTAAGAGTAAATAAACATTGCCACATGGGTAAGTTGCATCTTAGGCAAGCTTTTTATTTGTTGTCTTCAAGTCAATGGAATCTAAGGAAAAATTGGAATGGTAGGCTTTAAAAAGAAAAAAAAAATTATCATCCCAGGAAAAGTATATGCAAAGAAAGCTATCATATTTCTCCTTTTGCTTATTTGGAGGAATTTATGTATGTTCTGAAATTACCTCCATTTCAACATGCAAACAAATACAAATCACGATAAAAAAATTCTAGCTAATATTAAATTGAATCTCCCAGGTACATAAATAAACATTAAATTTCTACCCCCATGCTATCAGTCAGGTAGGTCTACAGATGGGTTATTTATGCCCAAAGGAATTATTATTGCCTTTCTGAGACTTTCCTTTATAAATCACTCACAGGAGAGAGGCTGAAGGAAATTAAGCAAGAAAACAAGAAATTAATCAGTGCCTTGCACATGATTTTGGTAGAAATACATGCAATACTTGCATTGATCTGATTTCTATTTAAGTAAACATATTTCTTTGAAGTGGGATGCCTATGCAAATTCCCCACAGGACAACAATGACAGATGTTTTGTTGAAAAATCTCCTCAAAGGGATCTTAGCTGATTTAGACTCTTTAATTGTCATGTGTCAGCTTCCCCGCATTCCTTTCATTTTGCTTTTTTTTTTCCTTTTTTTTTTTTTTTTGAGAGGGAGTTTATAATTTCTAACACTCCTTAGACTCTTTTAATATTATAATACAATTTGCTCTTGTAATGCCTCAGTCCAGTGCTGAGAGATTCCTGTACAGAGACTTACACGGTTAAGATAAAAAAGTTCAGCCATACACAGCAAGGGGACAACATCCTCATCTCATGGTTAAAAGCTGTTATACAGACAAACTAAATGAGGCCTGGAATGAAAAGCAGTATTTTTACATACATTTTTATTTCAAAAGTAGATTACTAGACTAACTGATTTAGGAGAAGTTTAATTTCCATATCCAATACAAGACAAGAGAATGATGCTGTCAGTACTTCACAAGTCACATCTAACTCCCTTATATACAGCTGGATGGATAAGAAACACATTTGTTTCAAAAGTCTATTACAAGGTTCAGGCTGACACTCATATTACAAAATTTCTCAATAACTGTCTTTGTCCTCCAGCCCTATCCTGTCTCCATTTTTGCAGTTCTGTGCCAATATCAACCATCCCTTTTCATGTAGGTCATCACATACAATGGAGAATTTTCTCTGCAATGAGTATAAATATGGTTCCTTTAATATAAATTAGACAAATATAGTAATATAGACACATTAAGTTTCTATTAGCAAAAAATGGTTTTGTTCTCTGTTGGCAGGCAATATATTCCCCTGCTCTGAAATTAATATTTATAGTCTCTGCAAACTGGAAAAAGAACTCAGAAAAGGAAAAGTTTTTATCTTGCTTTCTAAAACTTTTCAGTTCTAACAATCTCAGGAAGTAATCATTGTGTTTTCAGACAATCTTATAACTGTATATGGTGGAAATCAAATCAGTAGAAAATACCTCTTCAGGAATCAACCAATGGATGTGAAAAAAAACAAACCCAAGACAAAGGTAGAAAGCTAAATAAGGATGTGAATATTAATCATTGAACAGCTGAAAGACAGATATCTGTGCAGAGACTCAACATATCAGCTGGTGTAAATCAACAGAGACCTGTCAGACCTGTGTTGATTTATGTCAGATGAGGATCCAGCTACATGTTCCTCCTAAAGTAGGAGACAAGATGTTCGTTCATGTCTGCTCATATCACTAATACAGGTATTTTAAAGAACAAGAGGACAATCAAGCAACAGTTCCTATTTACACTCAATGACAATTACCAATCCCCAGTAATGGATTTGAGGAATCTTTTTGCAAAATTACTACTTTACATTATGATATTTATGTGTTCCTAAGGATGGATCTTTCCTGGAATATGTATTTCCAGTTAAACAGTTTGGTCTATGAAGCATAAAGGAAGAAGTTTCATATTTTTGTTTGAAGAGTGGCAGCAGTTTCTGTAACAGAACTAGAAAAGCAAAGATGGGAGTGAGAAATTCATCATCATCTTAATTTTTACAGCCCAAGAAGACTACAGAGTAATACATCATTCTTAACTCTTAATTAGTCTTCCACATAAACAACAAGGTAGTATAGAAGCATCAGCCAAGAAAATAATTTTGCATTATGAAAAAATATTAACATGAACTAGAAAAAGTGGCTGAAAAAATAGCTGTTATTACCATTCATTCATATGCTCAGTTGTTTTCTGTTAATAACCAATAGGTAAACATATATTTGAGCCATGACCATGCATGAGTAACCCATGCTTTAAGGCACATAGGTAAATATACCTCTAGAGGAAACAGTTCCACTTCAAGGATTTACCCTGTGCTCAGAAGAATGTATTTCCACCAGGCAATTGTACTGCCTTTCATTAAGTGATCTAGGATTGGGAAAGAAGCCAAGGAAGTCAGCGAAAGTGTTACAAAACAAAACAGCAAAGTCTTACCTTAATATCTCGGTAGTCTTTGACTGTCAGGGAGAAGTAGACTCAGCAAATGTGAAGAAAATGAAGCTGATCATGTTTGCAGAAATTATGTGTGAGGCAACCAGATATGACTGGGTAACATGAAAATTGTGGTGAAGGGCAATGTCAGGAGGAAACCATCTAGTTCTCTAGTGCAACTTCCTTTTCTAATCAGGAATAACATCAAAGCCAAGGCAGGTTTATAAAAAACTTGTCCAGTGAAATTCTTAAATACTTTAAGGATGACGACAGGGCCACCTCTCTGAGCATATGTTCCTGTATATTTGCAGCAGCACAGCGAATAATTTTTTTTTCTAACCAGAAAGTTCATTTTTGCACCTTGTACCCATTGCTTCCTTTCACAGCACGTATCAGAGAAGAGCCTGCCTTTGCTGTTGTGAGGGCACAGTGTTGGCTCAGATATAACCTTCTGTCCACCCTGACCTGAGATGTTTTTCTTCAGTGCTGTGTCACCTGGGCTGTTCCCCTATCTATTCTGACTCACTGGGGTTGTACAATCTCAGGCGTGAGGTTTCACATGTCTTATTCATATATATATTTAAGTATAATTGGAAGGTATGAGTTCTTAACACATTGTTTGTTGTAATGTATGTTAAGTTCTAGACAGACTGTCCAGCAGGACTGTGTGAAAAATTAATGGAATAGATGAGGAGAGGAAGAATGCACTTACCAAATTTTAACTGGAGTATGTGTGTCAAGGGCTGGAATAGAATACAAGCTTTCACCTTTAATAGGCTGGCACTACATTTATAGGCAATATTAGAGTAGCAGAGTTGCAGGTTTCAAGGCTTTCTGGGGCAGGGATATTCTGTTTGTTCATCTGCTAGAGCAGTGTGACTCCAAGAGTACTAGAGCAATGCAAGTAAATACATGATTATTCTTATTGTTGATGATATTGGTGATGTATCGAGAGAAGGCAAAATCCGCTACTGCTCATTCCATCTGCTAAAAGCTATTTGTTTTGTCATAACTCATATAAGATAATGAGCTTACTGATGCTACGAGAATTTTTCTTTGCATTTGGTATGTAATGTCCTACAAGTACTTCAAATCAGTACCTCTTAATATGGAGAGAGGCACCTGAAAAAGGGATTTCCATTATCTTGGAGACTTCTTTTGCTACCCTATTCTTCCTCAAAATAAGAATGAAAAGTCAAACATTATTTTCTAAGAACAGTGTATTTTCAGTCCTTGTGCTATCTGAAATATGATGTCAACACTTCCATTTACTCCAATGGTATGAGAACTTTTCTTCCTTACAATATTTCTTGATATTACGCTGAAGAATTTCTCACTGTATGTATCTTGGCATAAATTAATTTAAATAACAGATCTTAAAGTCCATATATATGATGACATATAAACTTAATAAATTTAATTCAATAGTAAATTTAATTCATCAGTAAAAATATGAACTAGATATTCAAATCTCCTTCTAATTCACTTTGTTTTCTCTGTAGAGCCTGTGGCTCCCTTTTTCCAGACTTAAATTTATGATATTTTTTAAAGATATAGATCAATGCTTAATACTTTACAAAAATCCACCATAGACTTTGATTTTACTCTATTCCTTAAGCAAATTTTGAAAATCTTATTGCTAATGATATTTTACTGGTTTGTATTTGCTGTTTTTAACCTGATAAATTCCCATTTTCTGTTCCTTCTAACTCTGGAAACTACAAAGCTCTGGAGATTTGCTATTGTTCAACACTGTATAACTAAAATATTTCTGTACAATTCAAAGGTATATAAATCAGTTGTGTGAAATGAATAAAAGCTATGAAACACCCAGATGGAGCTTTCTAACCATCAAAAAGGTAATCAGTATTCTGCTTAGCAACCAAACTTTAATTATGCTAGTTAATCTTGGAGGTGGAAACAGAAGTGGAAGATCTGATGCTTAACTAAAATTGATTGACTCTGCAAAATGTCCTTGAATAAAAGGGCAGAAATAACCTGACCTTTGGAAACTACTACACAAAGTATTCTTAAAATGTTTTTGTAACCCTAAGGGTGTTTGATTGATCACTTTTAAGTATGTTGTCAGCAAAGTATTACAATTTACTAATAGCTTTGATAGTTGTTTTTTGAAAGGAAACAATTTTGGGAGGGAAAAATAAGATTGCTCCTGCTTCAGGTGAAGGAAAGGCAAGATTTTCAATACATATGCAAAGATTGGTTGCATAGGGAAAAATATATTTAAAAAAATCCTGCAAATATTTGAGCTATGAAAGCTCAAGAAATTCCTAGTGACATTGAGGGCTGTTTTGCAGAAAAGGAAAAGAAGTGGAAAAGTTCAAAATTAACAGAAGCATTGAATTTAAAATAAGCAATAGTTGTGACAGCTTAGTGTGTTCCTGAACTCCTGAGAAGATCTGGAAGATGGTATCGCTGGAAACAGTGAAGAAGTATTGCACTAATCTGAAATTTGTTAAAATCAGATTCATGACCTTACTCTGAAGACACTTCTATAAAGAATGATGTGTTACAGTTTCCAGCATGAGGACCTCCTTGTGATAAGCCTGTCTTCAGATCCATACTCTCTATATGTGCACAACATAACTATTAAGAGTCCTTGTCCGTCAGTGGCCAGAGAGGAGAAAAGTCAAAGTGACTTCTACCAACATTATCCAGAAGTTAAGAAAACTTTCCAGTTTAGTTTTCAGAAAACTGATTCCTATGCATTTTGATTGAAAGAACCTGTATCATACCAAGATCATCTTCAACTGCACCATCTGGTAGCAGCTCATAATCTTACAGTAGCTAAGTGTGATGAAAGCCAATTTAACAATTAATGCAGATGTCTCTTTAGGGGATTCATTCTCTCTCTTCAATGTTATCCACTAGCAAGATTCTGATGCAAAAGTCTCTTTTGGTCTGATTTTTATCCCATTCCTATGAATTTGGATCCAGGACCTGCACAAATGATTGAAGATATGCATGTTAGCAGTAAAGTCATGTTAAGGGTGAATCATAACTTCCCCTTTTCTGTCTAAGAAAAATAATCATAATTTTTCCATCCCTTGCTGAAATTTAACAGTCTGCCAGGTGGCAGCCACCATTTCAGAGACATATGCTTGAAAGACAAAATGACTATCCACTCATCCTGACACAATTGCCCTCACAAATGTGATTCCAGTGATAACTATACAGGATTTGGAGCCATACAGCAAAATTAAACTCATGGTCTCAGAGGTTTTTAAAACCATTTGGCCTGATGATAGAATCACTCTATGCCAGCAAATGCTTTCTTTTTCTATTTTTTTTTTCTTATCTAAAGTGTCCCCAAAGTAGATGGTGCATTGTTTCTTCTTTTTTAAAGATGCAGTTGGTAGCATAGTGAGCAAAGATGCAGACATCTGGACCAGCTCTGAGCCAAAACTCTTGATGTCTTTTCTAACACACTGCTTATCCTTCATATCTGTTGGAGGGTAAAAAGTAAGAAAAAGCAAACCAAAGCAATGTCCCCTGTGCACACACACTCACAAATATCTTGCATCTACAGGACCTAAGCACTGACCTTTAAAAGCCTAAACCAAGGCAGTGAAAAAGGACTCCTGGAGTTAGCTGTGGTTACATTTAGACACAAAACACTGCTTCCTTACAAACTCGATACCCAAAAGATGAGTCAGATTGACTTAATAAATATATATGACAGGTAAAAGTATGACCAAGGCCTTACCTCGCTTCCTGATCATCAGTCAGTAGATAGCCCTAAATAATCACAGACTTGTAGGAGACCAGAATGACCTTGCAAAATAAGCTTGGGATGGGAAACTCCAGGAATCTATGTTGTTGGATTAACTGAAGATGCAATCTAGTCTCTCCATGTGTACAATTAAGGTTTGATCTTTTGGTATTTTTGCTGTTGTTTGAAGCATGGAGTGCTTTTGCCTTTCTTCCCTCCTTGAAGTCTCTGAATGGATCGATGATGCTACAGTCACCATGGGCTTCAATTTTCCTTTGGACTGTTTTACTCGGAGACAAAAGTTCAGAGGCTAGAAATTATCCCCTAGTCAGTTACACAGATTATCAGGAACCAAACAGAATGTCATGTTTCTGATTCAAAAGCACCATAAAAAAAGAAAATATTGAAGGAGGTACTCAACAGAAAAGTGGAAAAATAGAATACACAGAGCTTTCCCTTTACAGATCCTTCTGTCTGAGATGACCCTGTCTCTGAGTTCACTTCTGCCTTCACTCTTTGACTTCAGAAGCTCCCCACATTTTTTTTGAAGTGCACAAAGAGTTTAATTGATATTATTTGGGCTATTTCCTCCATGCTAGATCTACTCTGCTTTTCACATAAAGCATATATAGATTTCTTGGACTAAATAAGGGTACATAAGATGCTGTTTTGGTTTGGGGTTTTGTTTGTTTGTTTATTTTCTGGACAACCTCTTGAGTAATCCATTTGCTTCAGAAAAGGGAGCAAGAAATTAAGAAGTGCTTTTACATAAAACTGAGAGAATCAATTGAAAAGGATTGTTTTTACTATCATTCATATCACTTTTTTAAAATTTTCGTTACTCATAGTACTCTTTACAGCCAAAATCACATCATCTTGGTACACAGCAGTACTTTCAGTAGCAAAGTTTATTCACTGTGCCTTTAAAAGAAAAAAAAAAGATAAAAAAAAAGAGAGCAGGTGTTCCTGACTCCAACATGTATTCCCAGTAGAGGTGCTTCATATTTCTGATGCACCCATCTGTGTGGCCTTACTTCAGGTGATTAGTGACTCTAAAAGATGTGACATTTGCGGCTTACTGATATTATACACTGGCCAGCACTGTATCAATCACTGCTGTGAGATGCAAATGCAGCCTGTCACCAGAAGACATCACTTTTCCCAAAGCAGTTTTATGTCAAGATGAGAGCAGTGTGCTCCTGCTTGAGCTAACACAGACCAACTCTACTGAAGTCCATGGAATTATACAAAAGTTAAACTAGGTTATGTTGACCTATATATGGTAAAAACCTTTCATCTATTCGCTTGTAAACTCAGCATGACTACAGTGATCTCAGCAATGTTACTGCAGCATTATATTGCTACACCAGGTCTGTGTGTGCTAATTCAGCCCCGTGTGTTACTACTGGAACTAGGTGGAATTTTTCTCATGGATTGTTATTACAGTTGGGAAGTATTAACCATGGACTGAAGTAATTTAAACAGCATCTACAAGACACTTCCCTAGAACAGCATTTGAAAGTTAAGAAGCCTCTCAGTTCACTTTAATCATTGGATAGCCATTTTCTAAAAGCTTAGAATCCTGGTACAACTGGAAAACTATCCTGGAAATTTTAATAATATTGGCTTCTAGATTCCTACATCTTTGGACTGCCCCATGACTGAATCAGGAATCCCAAACTTCTAGATTTCTTTGTGCACTAGAACTATTAATGTCCCTAGGATTAAGAAATAGTATACCAGACTGGGTTCGTAAGGTTTTCTACTCCCAGAATTTTTTCTTTTAAGATGGAATTGAATTTAGTTTATTTACTAATGTAAATTCCTGAATTTAAGACATTTGCAACATTTCTACTATTAGATTTGGATGCTTAGAAAACTTGGAAATACATATCAGAATCTTGGAATTTTCCATATACCAGCACTGTCAGTCATTATCCAATTCTAGTCACTGAATTGTTGAGATCCTATTATTATAACTAGTTATTTGCTGACTGTCATGTCCCAGTATGTAGCTTGGGCCCAGAGTCACGTTAACATGATGTTTTCCAGGAGTTCACATTCCCAGGCCAGATCAGAACATGAATGAAATGGATGTGTGACTGAGAGCTTTTGATTCTGTAAATTTATCTTTACTTGAGCTACCAAGCATCCAGACCTTTCCAGACCATTACACTACCTATTTTTAGATGATTACTTGAAGGACCCATGACTCCAATGCTTAAATTGCAGTATCTAAGAGGCAGAGTTCTTGGATGCATCCTGATACCATGTAGCGTAATTCCTCTCCTCTGTTCCAGATGTTGATTTCTGTGCTATGAAATTTAAGTCATAAGGACAGGAAGGGGCTGCAGAACACTTAGATCTGTATACTGACCTGGAAAAAGAGGAATTTAAGACAACTGAGACACATTGATGTGAATCAGTCATACAACATGGATGACTTCAAATCTCTTTATGCTCCCTTGACATTCAGTGGACAAATACGAGTCATTCCAGTTGGTGATTCCCAAGGAATCACTCCAACCTGAGTGATTCCTTGGGAGTACCTCACAGGAGAAGGAATTCTCTGGTTCTGTTTTATCTGCTCTGGTGCGACCCCACCTAGAGTACTGTTTCCAGCTCTGGAGTCCTTAGCATAGGAGAGACTTGAACCTGTTGGAGTGGGTCCAGAGGAGTGCTATGGAAATTATCAGAGAGATGTAACAGCTCTGCTATGGGGGCAGGCTGAGGTAGTTGGAGTTTTTCATCCTGGAGAAAAAAAGGCTCTGGGGACACCTTGTTGTGACCTTCCAAAACTTAAAGGGGGCTCATGAGGACAGTCGTTTGAAGCAGGGACTTTTGTGACAGGACAAGGAGTGATGGTTTAAATTAAGAGTTGGTAGAATTAGACTAGATACAAGTAAGAAATTGTTTACAGTGAAGGTGGTGAAACACTAGAACAGGTTTCCCAGAGAAGTGATAGATGCTTCATCCTTGTAAACCTTTCAGGTCAGGTTGGACACGAATCTGAACAAACTGCTCTAGTTGAAGATGTCCCTGCTCACTGTCAGGGGGGTTGAACTAAATGACCTTTAAAGGTCCCTTACAACCCTAAGTACTAGAAAACAGGGAGACGGGATGTATATAGTTAGGAAATTGGGGTAAGTGTCTGATTTTATGGTAGATGAATAGTAACTGTGGAATACTAAATGCTAGAGCAGATTCACAACAATTTCAGTTGGTATAGTCCTACCGCAATGTTTTTTCAACCATAGTCACAGTTAGTCCCATTAACTTCTGTGGGGTTCTTTACAATAGCTTGTGGGATACCACTCCAGAGAAATATTATGCTTGTTCATCAGTTGCATACATTTCTCCTAGAGTTTTAAAGCTTTCTAGTCTTACAGCTTTGAAATATTTATAGATCCTTGTAATTACTGAAATGCCTTCTTGGGAAACATTCAAGCTGTTGTTTTAAAAATGTTTAAGTATGTCTTGCTTTAACAGCTATTTCTGAATTTAGATGCAAAATATCCCTTCCTTTCACTACTTACTCACTGCTTCAACCTTTCAGCTGGGAGTGGGGAGGAGAAGACAGCAAGTCTAGGCATCACACTTTTATCAGTTTCCCTTTAAGACCATTAATACTGCAGCAGTGATTATGGCTCTTTTTTCTTAGGAGCAGAGAATTCATCAATGAAGACTGTAATCCTGGCAAAGGTTTTGTTGTTGCATTTTGCGGTATATGAAGTTCTCATCTGGGACAAATTTGGCCAACCTTTTCTGTCCCTGTCTTTTCTAGGTCCATTGGTCTGAAATACTTTTGTCATTTGAAAGTCTATAGAAGAGGATGGTGGGTAAAAAGAAAGCTGAAATAATTATTGGTTGACTATTTCATGTAAGTGGCAATCTTCCTAGTCTTGTATCTTAGTTTCAGATGACATATCAATATAAAATATATAAAATAATGTAAAATAATAATAATAGTCATGTTCTGAAAGTTATAATGACAGTATTCAATAATAGCACATTGTACTTAGCAACTTTACAGCTTACAGTATTTTATAGAAAGGTCACTATTATTATCCCTGTGGCTTTTTTAATGGATGGTAAAACCAGGGAGTAAAGAAGAAATTAATTTGTTCAAGGTCACTCCACAGAGCAATGGTAAAGCAATGAATTGAAATCAAGTTTTTTGAATCCCAAGCCAGCTCTTTAATGTATGGTGACGATGCTTCTTACAAAGGACAACAGACACTTAAGAGAACGAAATACCATGGTATTAAATGAAAAGCACCACATTAAAGAGTTTTGCTTTGCACATTTTATAGTCTATTCCCTTTTATGAATTCCAGAAATTCATATTTATTTGCAAGATATGGAGGAGACAGAGGATGACTAGTGACTGGTACCTTTAATAAGCTTCTCAGATAGCATTCTTTTCTGAATAAATTTTGTTGGGATCCTCTTGCAGGTAGGATGCATAACAAGGAATGCAGTATAATTACTGTTGATACTGTGTTGAGGTGACATGAAGATGTAGGCAATACATGCATAGATTGCCTAGTAGACCTAATCACTGGCTTCTTGCCTGCCTTTGTCATAAAATATATAAAATTTAACACTGCCTAAGGCAAAATCTCAGGTTCTCATATCTTGATATCACCTGAGCAAGGCCATGATACTCTCATCTTCAGTATTTCAATTTCTGAAGGTATTTCCTATTCTAGCTTTGTGCATGGACTTTCTCAGCATCACTTTGAGCTAGTGTGAGGATATGGCAACAAACAAACTAAAAACCAAAACCAGGAGAGGTATCAAGAAGGTTGGAAAATCTACTTTTGTTGATGGCCTCAAAAGTTAACACTAATTTGTGTGCAGTGTTCTTTGTCCAGAAGCAATCCCAGTTTGCCAATTATTAACATTACTTTTGATTAGTTCAGCAAATCTCAAAGGGTAAATGCTGCATTAATAATGAGCTATAGGAATTAGCAGGATGTGTGAAGATCTTGCTCTACTGACTGTGGGTATTCCCACTGAGAATATTTGCAGAAACACAGATATAAATAAGGAAGCTATTAACATGCTTGAGATTCATAATGACTTGGAGAATTTGGGGCACTTAAATTTTCCCAATTTTTTTTTTTTTCTAGGATGGGGAAAATAAATGTATTTAATGCATTAAAAAAAAAAAAAAAGGTATTAGCTTTTCAATTTTTCATTTAAGTAATCTAATTTTGACACTAAACTTGTTTAGAAAACATAATGGGTCATATTTTCCACTGGTGTAAATTTTTCAAAATACACTGGATTTTTTTTCTGAGAGACCTATTGCTGTTTAGCCCAGTGTTTCATAAAGAAAGGACTGCAGATCACTCTAATATAGAAGGGTGGCAGCTCTGTCCAGCTATTAACTTCTTCTTCCTTGTGGGAAATGTACATATTTGGACTGAATGAATAATTAAACTGTGTAGCCAAATAGTCACAAATAAAAAGATTGGATGAAGATGAAAAACCTAAATATATGTGTGTGATATGAAAAATTCCATTGAATTGAGGATGATTTTTTAAATTGCAAAATAATAAAAAGGTACCAGTTAAAAGCAGCACATTTAATTATAAGGTATTTAATAAAGTTAAAAAGGTTAAAAAAAGACCAGTTTCCATCATTTCTTTTGGATATTCACCTTAAGAATTCAACAATTAACTGCTTGCTTAGCCTGTGAGAACCCTGAATTCAATTCCCAATTATTTATGCCAGAGCTCCTGGATCTTATTAAGATTGTAGAGTTTTATGGTTCTGAAATCTTCTCAGTATCTTCTAGTTTAATTATTACACTGCATAACTAAACATTCAATGAGAACAGAGACTGGATTTTTTACTTAGTGAAAATCTCAATTAAAACATTATATTGATGAACAAAACTGCATCAAATTCTGATAGAACTTGAACACAACAGTGTTTTGAAAACAAGACCTTGCTATAGGTCTCTGCTCTCAGTCAGAGGATAAATTTTTATGATGGATACAAATGGCATAGTCTAAGACTATGCTTTCCATAGCCATCTCAGAGTACCTTCTCCTGTGTGAGCAGAACACATACAAAGGAGGTAATAGAAGCATAAGTCAATTCTGATGGATGGAAAAAGGAAACTTCAGCCCTACTCCATATTAATCATTTACATCTTATCTTGAGCAAGGATATCACCACCTGACTTTTTAGTTCTATGAAATTAAATAAAAACTCTAATTAATAGTTTTGAGGAATTAGTGTCTGGGTCATTACATTTTGGGATGACTGAAATATGAATCTCATTATTTTACTACTACAGCTACTAACAGTAGCAACTTCACAGAACTCAAATTAGTGGGCAAAAGTATATGGGTTCCCTGAAGAGTGATTTATTTAGGTTCAGATGTTCTTAAAATTGTTATACTTTTACAGATTAATGAATGGGATTTATCAATGAGGAGTAAAGAAAGAGAAACATTTTTGTCATTAAACAGTTTTCAAAATGTTCATTTTCCTTTTGTTCAGATTGCAACGTACCATTTGTTCTTCTGTTATTCTCACTTAGGTCATATAGCCTGTCAGACTCTGCTTAATCACCTTTATATTCTTTACATTATAGTAAGCAGAGTTGTCCTATGGCAAACATGTAGTAAAATGCCTGATTCTCACAGAACTTTTTCACTAGAATATCCTATGCAAAGCAACAGGACTAGCCCATCAGCAGTTTGAAGAATGATTTACTATTATGTAAAAAGATTAAATCTGATTTTTTACTTTGTAATAAACTGTATAATTTAATCTTTAATCTAATTCATCGGTTTTCTTCTTATTCAGTTTAGGATTAAATTAGTTTCTTCATTTCACCAATATATATCTGAATTAAATAAAAAGGTTTGGACTTTCCTATATACTAGAATTGCTATCATACGACCACCAGTCAAGACTGAGAAGTGAGCTAATACTTTTTAAGGTGAAGTGGCTGATCGCTTTCTCACTGTTTAATGTCTGTAAGTCCCAATGTTTAAAATATAACAATATCATAACAGTTTGGTGGATCATGTGTGGTTTGCCATGCTGAAACAGACCTTCGATCAAAACTATGCAAAATAATTTTATAATTAAATATAGAAAAAATATTTTAAAAGCTATGAGAAACCAGTGTAAAGAGCTTTAAGATCAGAATATTGCTAGAAAATGAACTTATTTATGTCTATTACTTACAGAAGAAATACAAATTAACATTTATTTCCTTTAATCATTAGATCTTTTTTGATGTCATAGAAATGGATGGATGGAGGGGTGGATGGATCAATGAGAGTACAGAATATTCCATTTTAAAGACTGATACATATAGAATAAAATATACTTCTTTCATCCAAAGTTGTACACCCTTTAGAAGACCATTATATGTTTTACTGTAATAAAGCAACAAAATAAATCCAATTATTATATAAATGCAATTTTTCTGATCTGTATTATTTGTCATGTCTGTGGCCATTCTCTAAAGACTGGGAGATTCTCATTGCCTCTACAACACATAAATCAAAATATATGTTTTTACAGAGTTTTAGACTTTGATTCTTTAAATAAGTCAATGCAGACTTTGTGCTGTAAATAAAGTAGAGTGTATATATTTAGTGGCCCTCAACTGGGAAAAAAGATTAAATTTGTAAGGAGCAGACCAAACTCTTTCAACAGCACTTAGGCTGGCATGGTTAGTCATGCAAAATGTAGATCTGTCACTCAAACTAACCTGAAACTTGAATCTCATTTTCCAATAAATGTTTTAAAATCCAGATTTTTCACTGCCACACATTAACTGTGTAAAAGTGATTTAAAAATCAGTTGAAGAAAGCAATAGCTTAAAGAAATACAGATTCCTGGTTATCCATTGCGTACTTGGGTATAGGCTCCTAGAAAGCTTATCATTAAAAATTCCATAGTGTGATTCCAACTCTGAGATTTATTAAGTTGTAAAGGCAGAATTAGGGATTTTTATATATTGGGATTTTCAAAAGCTCTTAAATTCCCAGGTTCCAATTAAATTGCTCTGCATTTTTAAACACCTTTGAATATCTGCTTCAAAATCCCTGGTTTTTGTGCCCATTGCATACAATCCCCTTAATTATAATAGCTGAACAGTTCGCAGTTCTTAATGGATTTTATCCCTGTGAGAGAACTCTCACAGCTTTGATAGCTTGAGAATGGCATATGTAATAGATTTAGAGGCTTTCCCAGAGTCACACAGAGAGTCTGGGATGAAGCCAAGAAGTGAATTCATGCTCCTCAGTTTCAATCCACTGCTCTATCTGGTCACCCCTTCTTTGTTCCTGGAAAGAACCAGAGTGGGAGCAGACAGGATGATGGTTTAAATACACTTTTGTCTCCTTTTCATTACTGTCCAACTCATTCCCTAATTATTTTACTCCTTGTGCTAATATGCAACAGATTGTCTTGAACATGACATGGTCCACTAGAATCTCAGCTCACTGCAACTTCATTACTTAGCAATTGTAATTGTAATGCTTCATTTGTCTTTGATGTTACTTCATAAGTGACAATTTTGAGACTCTACAGAGAACAGCCTAATGTTTCTGCAGTCACTAATGTGTCACATGGTAATACTGCACTAAACACTTAGACTTACTATTGATACTTTTTTATCATGATGCTCTATAGTGAGACATGAAAGCTAAGGAAACAAATTTTCTTCTGGACTAGGGTTCAAACACTGAATTGGGACTCACTGTGGGGGAAAAAAAGTGCAAATGAGACAAGACAAGTTTAAGGCAATGGAAAAATAGAAAAGAGCTATAATAAAATTTGGTTTTTGTTCTTTGGGAAATCTCAACACTATGGATTTCCATTTTTAGAAGACATTTTTGTATTTTCAGGATGAATCAAGGAGTGTGTAGGGACATTCATCATGGTGAGGCAAGCTGCACAACTAGATTTTAAAACACATGGAATTGTTCTTATAGTCATCTTTTGAATCATAAGAATGTATAGTAATAAATTTAATATGACAAAAATAGAATTTTTAAAAGTGCTTGTGTTCTTCAAATAAAAAAATATTTTAGAGCCCTTACACATGCTTCATGATTTTTTTCATGCCTTTTCTGGATTTAAGCACTTAACAATATCCCACAGACACATCATCAAAGATCCCAAATGTCACTAGTTTAAGAAAGATGCTTATATTGCATTCTGCAGCTCTGCCCTCACGCTGTTTCTCCTTCAGCTGAAGTCATATTGAAGTTTGTGACATCTCACTTACAGGAACATCATTAGAGAGAATTATGGCCTCAGGTGAGGGAGAAGCAGCAAGAGCAGATGAGATGTTCAGGAATGAGTCTCATGTTTGTGTAGAAACATTTGTGAGATCAAATCTAGAGATCAGAAAAAAAGAGAGAGAAAAAAAAAGGTAGAAAGTACTACATGACTGGAACTTTCTCTGATGGATTGTTTTCCAAGATTTTCAGGAAGCATCTGGGACTGAGATTCCAAATGCAGTGAAATTTTACTTGCCAAACCAAAATATAGCAGAGGAAAAATTAAAATGGAAACACAGAATGTAAGTCTGAATTAATCTTTCTCTCCTCTTTATCTTCCTTTAACTTTCATATATGACCTCCATCACAATAAAATCTAAGAGTCTGGGCAAACCTTCGGTGGTGTAAACTGATGGTGCTCTTCAGTGAAGCTTCATTAATTTGTAGTGCTGGTGATATGACCCTACTAGCATCATTGGAATTACATTTGATGCCTACTACAAATTCAGAAAATGGCTTTGAAAGACATGACTGATTATGCTACATTTGCTTCCTTGAAAGAAAGTGGATATTTCTCTCTGGAACTTTTTAATCCCCTATGACATTTCAAGTGTAACTAGTATAATCATAATCAGACTCAAACCCAAAGGATCAAGAAATGAAAAAGAGTAATTACATTATCAGATTATAAGAAAAATTACCCGAGTCTTAAATGGATGACAGAGGCTTAATTGCTATGTGAAAAATGTTTCATTTTTACAGAAAAAAGGAACCTGAATATGCACTTCCCAGTAACCTTCACGTTGTGTTCTTCAGGAGGTGAGCACATGAGACAACAGAACACACCCCAGGTTTCTGAGCGGGAGCACCTGAATTTTGTTGGTCCAAGAATGAGGGAGTGCAGGTTCAAGGAGAAGATCTGGGGTAGAGGAAAGGGCTGGGGAGAGGTGGGAGAGGGTAGGGATGAGCCTCCCAGCTCTTCCTGCTGTGGATGTATCGGAGGAGTATGGAGAATGACCAGTAATACTGAAAGCATTTTTCTTTTTTTTTTTTTTTTTTCCCAGTAATAACCATTACTCCACTACTTCTGTCTGGAGTGGCAGAAGTGGCCAGCACACCAGTGGTGTAGGCAAAGTAGGAAGGAGGAGGTGGCCACATTGTTGTCTCTGATGGTTTATTGTTGGAGTCTAATACAAGCCATGACATGTTCCCGTAAGTCAATTTTTCCATCACCACCCTGTTTTGGGTGAATAAATAAGAAAGTTTAACTGTTTAGAAATAAATTGTGCTGTACCAAGTTGACCTCAAGGAGAAGAATGTGCCTTAGTCAGTTTCCTATGCAGGTGCAGACCTTTAAGCATCCTCTCCATCCTTTCTCAGAGCTGGATAGATTTGATTTCATCCAAACTAGATGTTAGCCACATCAGCATGGATCTATTGTACTCATAACTCCTATTTAAAGGCTGAACTTATTAACTGGGGCTTGGTGCTGTGTTTATTCAGGTTCTGACTATTTTTTAGTACAGACATGTAGCCTTGCAGGTGACTTTCACAACACAACCAAAAATATAGCTTCCAAAAAATATTTTTTACTTTTTATTGTAAATTCAAGATGTCAGTGAATTTGCTGTTTAATTGAAGAAGTTGACAGAAGTTGAAATTTCAGTACCGTTATATTATTCTGCTAAAATCAATAATAAAAAATACAAATCTGATCAGCTGCCATGACTTTTAGCTTTATTTTGTTGACATATTTCAGAATCCCAGTTATGGTGTCATCCAAAATGGAGTGCTGCTTTCTTTAGGTTCTCTGCTGTCACTGTGGGTTTTTTGCTTAACTGTTGTCTTGCTGCTTTCCTAATGAAGGACACAGGTTATAAGACACAGGTTATAAAATTAAAAATAGAAGCACAGGGAAAGAGAACTGATTATTCAACTCAAAATGAACTTGACAATGGGTAGATGAGGGGAGAGCAGTGGATATTGTCTACCTTGATAAAAAAGTAATCTTGCAATTCTATAACTTTGCAACCTTTGTTTTTCATAACAGTGTGGGGTACGAGAATATGTCTCTTCCATCTATCTGTGTATTTTGTAATCTTTAGTTCTTGTTTCCCTGGTTTGCTGCACTTATTAGCTGGTTTTGGGAACATCCTAACTTCTTGACTATGCAGTCTGCTTCAGATATAGCCAGCAGACTTTAATTGTTGTTTTTACAGCAGAAAAACCCTCTGCTTTTAAAAATGTAAAATTTTAAGTGTTTAATTGAATATAGTATATTACCTATTGAGTTACACTACATTTGGGATTCTGTTTCAAATGACTCAAAAAATCTTTACTTTTTATAGCCTTCCAGGTCTCATGGTGGACTTTTAAAATCTTAATTAATTCTTAGAGTCTTTAAATATGGCCATTAAAGAAACTGCTGTTCTTTCTCCCTCTCAAACTTTGGAAAGTTGGTTATAAAGAGAAGAGTAAAGAAATTTAACCAATATCAAAATCTAAGGAGCTGTATTTCAGAGCAAGTGTAAACATGTATTTCTGCTCAAAGCTAAGTGTATTTAACATTTCAGACTTGTCCTTTATGACAGCAATCAGAAAATTGCTGATGTGTCTTTAGCTGAAATAACTCATTTAACAAAATAAGGAATAAAAATAATAAACAAGAGCCATTCTAAGTATGAACAATAGTACACCACATCAACAAACCAACATAAACAAAATCACTGCAATATTCTCTGAATATTTATCAAAATTGCAAACAACTTGCTAATTGTCTAATAAAAAAAAGATGAATTTTAACAGTTCTAGCAATATCCAAATTATACCAGTAATACCATTTTTCTTTAGTGTGATTAACAATAATTGTATTTGTGACTGTGTTAACATAAGCTTTTTGCTGTGTTTGCAAGGCCTTGGAATTGATGCTTGTCAAACTTTCTCTGTCTGAACTTTTCCTGACCTGCCAACAGCTTTTTTTTTTTCCTTCTTGGTTTAGCTATAATAGCAGCTTCTCTAATTGACCAGGACTCTGTATCTAATCTGTTTTACTTCTGTTTATTTCTCTGTGAGGTTTTTATGGCTCTAACACAATGACATTGGGCTGAGAAACTCAGGCCTGGGGTGACAGCAGAGACTTTGAGAAGTGGAGACACCAGATGCAGTGTAGAGGAGTGCAGATATGAGACGCCAAGAGGTGATGGCACTGGAGACAACCTGGCTGTAAACACCTCATCAGTGGTCAGTTAAAGAAGTGCAGACCTGGAGGTGGACAAAAGTGGGTTTAGGGGAAACAAAGTGAATAAAAGAAATAGTATCTGACATATCTAACAGACACCATATTTATTGTATACCTGGATGTAACATGGAGCTGCAAGCCAATGAAAAAATAAGTATAAATGCATGTTAGTGAGCTTATAAAAATGACCTCAAGTGAATCTTAAGAGAAGGAAGAAGAAACCATCAATATGAACCATCATTTGTTCTGCTGAAGGACTCCAGAAATGATGACACAGTATAATACCACTCTATAACCAACACCAGAGTGTAAGCACCAGTGTTAGGTCCCAGAGGAGCAGTAGCAAGGTGAGAATAACCCCAGGAGGAGCAATAGAAACTATAATTTCAACTGTGTTATTACTATTGTTTTGATATCAAGAGAAGAGTGGCCATCAGGTCAAGAGAGGTGATTCTGCCACTTTACTCCACTCTGGTGAGATCCCACCAGGTGTACAGCATCTACCTGAGACCTCCATCACAAGACATGGACGAAAGCAGGCTGAAAGGAGGATTTTATTGCAGGTACAGACAATTGTGGCTGTTCAGCCTGGAGAAAAGAAGGCTGAATGGAGACCTTATTGCATCCTGTCAGTAAGTAATGGGGGTTTCTAAGAAAGATGTAGAGAAACTTTTTACCCGAGCCTGTAGTGATAGGACAGGGAATACATTTTTAAACTAAAAGAAGGTAGAAAATTGACCTTGTTAATAGTTAAAAAAGGAAGATCAAGAATGTATGCTATCTAGGAGCTGTGATTTCATTGCAATTAATGAAATAAGCAAATATTGATAAATAAATAAAAAATCAATATTTGATTTTACATTTGCTGAAGTTAAAGGCAAAAATGCACCTGAGTTCAGTAGTGTAAGAAAGCAATTTGGCTTGTAGCAAGTTAGATGAAAATAATGTCCTAAAACCTTGAAAATGGGAATGAGTTAGGATGAAGGACAGTTCATCTTTACCATAAAGTAAAATAAAGCATGCAAGATGTGATTCACTTTCCTTTTGAATACATTTTAATGCTGGTGTTTTCATCTAGAGGTCTACATTTAAGATAGGGGTCTGAATTCCCAATTTTTTTCAAAAATCTTCAACATGATTCAGTTGCTCACACATAGATGTCAAATGCCATATGCCATGTCCTGGGAACATTTTGTGTAGCCGATCATCCCCCCCCCCCCCCCCCCCCTGCCCCCCG
>JANHGN010012030.1:81467-95475 GCA_024605025.1 Megaceryle maxima
CCTGTAAAACCAAAATAAAATTTAAAAAACCCGGGTGAGTTTAACCCATTCCCGCTACGTAGCTACTTGAAGCACAATGCATCCATTGGAGAGGTTGGGGGGTTATTTTAGGGACACAGGTTTCCTGTACATTCTGTGACATCTCTGTAAATCCTAGACAGATCTCTCAGAAAACTCAGAGCATCTAAACCAGCACAAAACATTTGTTCTTAGGCACTGAATCTGTCTCCCACTCTGGATCACATTAAACCAAAAGAAAGTGAGTTGCAATTGGTACCACAGTAAGAACCAATTGGTGGAATGTCAGTAAGTGAAACCATTATTGTGGTCACACAGTGGCTTTTGGTGACTAATAATTGAACAGTGTCTTCTGCATTAAAAAAAATTTAAAAAGGGAAATTGTAACTTAAAGCCATTTAAGAAATGGTATTTTTCTTTATCTGGAGCCAGTATATTAATAAAGTTGGCATCAGAATTTACTCTAGAAGTCTTTAGTATTTTATCTTCCATGAGAAAGGAAAAGATAATTAGAATTAAAACAAGTACTCAAAGATTGCTATTCAATCAAGACTACTGAAAGTCCAAGTGATGAGTGGAAGTGGTAAGACTGGGAACATCTTTGGTGCTGTAGCCAAATTATACAGCCAGAAAAAGTTGCCTCACAGAGTCATAAATCTCTGCCTTGTTATTCCATGTGAGGTATCCAGAATACATCTGTATAAGTAGGGTTATTTTTTCTAAGAATAACTCAGGGAAGACAACAGCTTATGCCATATCTGTCTCATTTAAAATGTAAACCAGAAAATCTGTGTTGTTGAGGTATGGATCAGTGCCAGGAAAATATCAACAATACAAGGAAAAAAAAAAAATCAACATTATACACCTGCTTTGCATTTTTACTGCTAACACAATTGTTGACATTGTAAATTGACTCTTAACATCATAAATGGCTTCCCACACATTGTAAAGTAAATCCCTTAGACTTTTATTAGTATCATAAATGGCTTCTTAACATGTAAATGGCCTCCTTCGCATGGGAATGTAAATCCCATAGGCTTTTATTGACAACATAAGTCATATAGTGTATTGCATTTTGCCATCATTGTTGGTTTTCATTTAAAAACTAAATAAAAGTTTGAGAAAATAAAACACGGAGATTTGCACATTTCCAATCGTGGCCATCCTTGTTTTTCTGCTCCTGTGATGAATGTGAAATGTCAAAAAGACTTGATAGTCTTTTCTTATGTTCAACTCCCCTTTGCAAAATCAAATAGCTGAACAAGAGTTTGCCAGCCTTGATATTTCAGTAGGGGCTGACAAAGCTGATAAAACGGATGCAAGAAACTGTAAAATGGTAACTACAGTTACTCCCATTTCTTTAGCAGCTTTCACTTGCAAAGATCCCAGAGCACTTCAGAAAATACACAAAAATGTATGTCAGAAAGCAATACAAGGCATCATTTTTCATATTAAAATTATGATATAGCCCAGATTCTTAACTGTGGTACTGCTGTGTTTCTTGGCTTTACCCTGAAATATCTAACTCCCTGAGAGTGAACAGCAAGAGCTATTTAACAGCCCTTACTAAAATTTCAGTGCTTTTTCAGACGTAAAGCATAAACCCAAATATTTTCTAAATCTGGATGACTCTCTGTACCATGCTCTAATTATTTCACTAATTGATTAACTTCCTACAATAAGATAGAGGGTGTTAATTTGTCTGTGTGGGTGAACACATACTTTCAAACAATTTAGGGACCGTAATTTAACATGATATTGCTCAAAAGCTACCTGACTGAGATAATGTTACGGTTCCACTGTGTTATGGCTCCTGTAGTTCACTGCACATACAAGTTACACTATGTTTAAGTCATTAAGAAGTTGTTTGCTCAGACATTTGTGACTATCTGAGCAGTCTCAAAATACAGAACTGAATAGAGTTCACCAAGATCTTGAAATGCATATCACTCACTGCAAGTTGGCAAATCCACCCCACCTACCTAGGATTTCCAGACAACCAGTAGATGCAGAAATACATAGTAGTTGAGCTCAAAAAACAGTTGATGTGCTGTCAGGACAGAACACAGACCAGTTTTCATTGCATGTCCTGCTGAACTCCATCCAAATTATTACAACTTCAGTAATACATGCCTAAAAAAGTAATGCATATCTCCTACTTCTATAACAGAGCTAAAAAATATAGCTTTCATGTAACTGTACATGTATCTCTATGTTTTTATATATAGTAATTAAACATTAGAGTTTAATTTAACACTGACAGTATAATGCATGCAGGTGAATTCTTATTTTGCCTTAAGTACATAGCATGGAAGAGGACTCTGAAGTGTATTTTCTTGGTTGACTACCCCTTAGGTGAGGACAATCATGTTCTAATCACTGTTATGGGAACGGTTCATGTATTTTATGCAGTGACAGTTTAATGCAAAGTATTATAAACCAGTGACTGCTTAACAAAATGGCTATTCAACTCGGATTTCTGAGGGAGAGTTAGGTGCTTGAATAGTTTTGAGGAGCTACATCAAAGTGTCAAAAGTCACATTTGATAATGGCATTATATGCCCTAAACCAGTAACATGATTGACCCCCCCTCTCATCTGTTCATTTTGAAATTAAGCTACATGAGCTCATCTATCCTTACAGTCCCAGCTGGTTAGTAAGAAACTTGACATTTTGACCTGCTGTGGTAGGATAGCAACTTTTTTTTTGCATTCATGAACAGTGCAGTTCCTTCCAGGTTTGTTTGATCTGTGGACTGTGCCTTAATCACAGGGTCAGTAATCCCATTTTGAAGGAATGTAGTCAATAACAAACTCCCTTTTTTTTTTGCCAGTAAAAAAAATGAACAACAGCCCCAACTTCCCTGATATAAATCAGCTCAAATATAGTTGAAAAAATCACGGCTCTTTTTACCAAACCTGAGTTTTCCCAATATGCAATTACATTAACATACATATTACATTTCTCTTCACATAATGTAACTGGACAACTAGATCTTATTTTTTTCAATTTAAGTCTAAAAAGCAATTGCTGAACACATTCAGACAGCACCAGCTGCAGAAGGCTGCTGAGCTATTTAAATATTTAAAAGTTTCTTTAAAAATTGCCTTGGAGGAGAAAAGATTATATTGTGGAGTTGGTCTGACTTTCAAAGTCATCTCATTAATCATAGTTAATGCTCCTTGTTATAGCAGATAGTAATCTGTACTTCTTATAAACTGACACTGCCCACAGCATGAAAATATTTCTGATCTATCTAATAAAAATTTATAGTGCCATTCCCTTCTAAGGCTGATGTCTTATATCCTTTGTAGCAGGTATCTACGAAGTAAGAAGGTTTCAAAATGTACTTGAAAATTTATATCTATTTATATTTATTTTCCATATTAGAATGTTTATACATAAATATACAGGTATGATATATATGTATATGGACATGAAGTTATTCAGGATTTTGCCTAGACAGAATCTGAAAAGTTGCAAGATGGAGATTCATCCACATTACTCATACTCTGTTCTTAACCAATCTTATAATTAACATCTTTTCTCTTGCAGGAAATCAAGATCCTTAAAAATACACTGTTCTAGTTAGGTACATTTCAAAAGAAGTTAAGCAGCTCAGTAGATTGAAAAGTCTGGATTCAGATGGCACGAACATCTAAATCTCACGTCTGAAAAGCATTCAGTCTTCAAGAGGTTGTTTAATAATGAAGTGGAATTTCATCTTTCTTTTGGAGCTCTCTGACACATGCCTACTGTGGTGAGGACAGGTGAGTTAGTCACCATAGATCACTGTAGTTTCTTTTGTGGTCCCGTTCAGAATGTCTTTTAATGAGCTAGCCTGTTAATTGCTGCTGCTCAAAACCTGGCATTTCCTTCACATTGAACAGTCTTGTACCTGTGTGATTCTCCTAGTGGCTTAAATTCTGGACCCAAGGAAAACTCCAAATCTGAACCTTCAATCTTAAAAGACTCTGAAGTTTCGTTACTGTAATAGCTTTAATGCACTGAATTTGTTGCACATTAATTGCAGTTGGTTTACATGTCTTCACTGTGGTCATCGTGAGTATTCCATGACAGAGAGACTTTACATAAAATGCTCAGTGAGAATGAAAAGTGCACTGCACTTTTAAAACAGGCCTGTATATTGCTTTTGTTCAGAATTTTGTTCTCTTCTTAGGTTGCTAATGACTATTTTAAACTCCTTCCTCAAAATTATTGGAAAGAATCAACATACTCAAAGGTATCTCTAAGGTGTCTTCTACCGTGTTTCTTTTTTTTTTTTTTACAACCTAATTCACATTCTGGAAGTCACTGGTCATTCCTGCTGTGTCTACCAGAATAAGCAACCTGCCTTACCATGACTAAATTTCCATTCTAAATTCTACCTGGATGTGTAATTAACATCCAGGGCAATTTCAGTGTTAATTTGTTAGCCAGTTTGTAAGCCAAAAAGACTCATGCCTCCTGTGGAATTTCTGCAGGTGATGAATGTGGTTTTCTGCCTCTCACCTCTGGAAAAGTATGGTAGCATCCTTGTGTATGTCTTCATTTGTGAAAAGCTTGTGTAAAAGCTGGTGAATGTTAATTCTCTGTTCTCCCTTCTTATCACTGTGTCTGCCTGAGAAGGCTGTGAGTCATGAAAACCATCTGGTAGTGAATGCTGGTTCCTCATCTGGAGAAATAACAGACTGGCATACACCAAGCAGAGCACTTGAGTACCTGAAATGCCTTTATGATAAAGCACAGAACTCTAAGCTAAAAGAATGATCCAGAAAAATTCTATTTAACATCTAAGAAACTACAATTTCAGGTGATGTTTCTTGGACTTCCTAAATTGCCGTTCTTTACAAATTTGCTATCTCAAAATCTTTCTCCTTCCAATTACTGTTGATGAAAAAAGATAAATTATTCTTTGCCTACACATCTGAAGGAGGTCTAATGCACTATGAATATTTAGATCATGACTTATGCACATGCACTAAATAATGTGTCATTAAAAAACTGCTGCTGGAAGTCCCTTTAATAAGAAACCAGTGACAAGAGCATTGACTTTAAGGCTAGGATGCCTTGATCCTGCCTTTGCATGGTATGAATCTAAAGGACCTTCACCTGAAACTAAGGGGTTAATTTCATGGAAACCACATTCTTTGTACTAATGTTAGAAGAAGGCAGGAATAGTCACTGCATAACCCAGTGTTTAGGTTCTGGAATCCAGAAGAGAAAAAAAGACAAGAGGGATCCAATTTCTATTGTGGCAATGTCAGCATTTAGCTGCAGACAAAGAATTCTTATTCTTAGACTACTTCTATTTTGTAGCTAATGACTTTTTATTTTAAATTGCTTAAAAAGCTGAGGAAGTAATATCTAGGATTCATATTTCAAGAAAAGTTCCTTTTTGCTCTTGGGCTTGCAGTCAACTTCAAAGTTCCTTTTATTCCTCTTTTTCCATGTTTTTTTCAGATTTTTACATCTTGATACACACTAGCCCAGCTTGAGCAGAAGAGGAAAAAAAAACCCTGAAAATGGCTCATAGTATGGTCAGTAAAAAGGGCTTCTTTGGTTGTGAGAATAATTAGTTCAAATCTAGTCAGATGATGTATTTAAATAGGCAATTTCAGGCTCTGAGACCCCATATCATATTAAATGATTGACTTTAGAGAATACACAATCCTGTAAACTCCATTAAGCAGTTCTAGACATAAATTTTAGGTTTTGTTGTACTGTAGATTGTAATATCTAAGGAATTCTGCTGGAAAGTTGTCCTCTTGCTTTGAGGCTTATACTCATGGCTCAATACTAATGAGTGCAGACAAAAAGATGACGCAGTGGAAAAAACATGAACAGATTAGCACTGGAAACATTTCACATACTAAGACCTCAAGGTCAGATTTGTTGTATCCTAAATGCTTCATTGGTTTTGTACACTGCCATTTGCTGTTGCCTGAGTATTGCTCCTCACAAGCTACGCTGACAAGATGTCTCTCAGAATAATTTTTGTAATAGATGAAGGCATTATCACAGGATAGGCAACTCCCACAAGCTTTCAGTTAGACATACTCCCAGGAAAAGAAAACCTCTTCCTGGGCATTGCATGCAGTTGCTTAATGCCCCTGACAGAATATCACATCACTCGTTTCCCAGGTGAAGACTGGGAACACACATTTCTATGTGTTGATTGCAGTGAATTGCTCCCCTCTGCAGCATACCACCGGTGGATTATGTGTCCTTTTTTAACGTGAAACCGTTTTTTTCCCCTTGATTAACATAACACAACCTTTATTTTACTTTATTATTTTACCTTTATTATTTTTGTAGCTCATACAAAAGAATGTAGGTTACATGAGAGGCCAGACAGGATCAGCAGCAGGAGTTTGGCTACTGAGTTTAAAGGGAACCCAAGCACACTGAGTTCCTGATGCTGCACATGACGTGGACATCTGGGAAGCACTGGCTTCCTGACTGGGTAGACTGGGTAGGACCTCAGAAGAATAAACAAGAATCAGAATTAGCATCAGCATTTTTGGAGATTATTACATGAATTGTATTGATGGCAAATTGAGTTTTCCAAGAGTTTATTAGAATAATTTGAACTGTGTAAGACACCCCTTTTAAGAAAAGATGACCTGACTTTTTTTTTTATGTAACTTCTTCTCTTCACTGACTGTAGAGGGAGACAAGACTCAAAGGCAATGTAAGTTAATTAAAATAATTGCCAGTAAACAATAAGAAATTACATATGTTTTTCTACCTTTTTATGGAAGCTGTTTAAGAGCATGCCAGAGTAACTAGTTCTTGTGTGTAAGGCCTAAACCTTTTAGGTTATGACAAATATATAAAAGGAATCATGAAATGAACTAAATAGACACCCTCCAAAGCCTTGTCAAGAGAAGTAAATTTTCTGGATTATTTAACTTCCTTAAAAGTTATACTTCTTTGCAAACATCTCCTGTCTCTTCAGCAATGAGGATGACGGCAGACTCTGGTGAGAGTGTGGTGGCTCTATTTGTTCTTAGACTGTGCTTTATGAAAGTTTTATCACCAATGCTCTACAGCTGAGGGCCAAATGTAAAAGCAAAGCACTGGGGGTTGTTTGTTTCAAAAGAATAATTTTTTTTTTCCCTCAAAAAGTAAAGAAAATGTGTTCCCTTATTCTCATACGGGAAAACCAAACAACACCATGAACACTACATTTGAGTTTACGTTACTGAAGTTGAAGGATCCCCAGGCCATCTCCCACAGTAAGGTGAGAAAGTTCTAATACAGAACTGATCATCCCCAAATTTCAGAACTTAGAAGATCACAACTCTCATAGGAACTGCTTTTTTGATTATAAAACAGATTGAGCTCAAATGCTGGATTTTAATTGTAAGTCCAATATCATAGTTTGGTTCCAAATTTTACAACTAGAACTTGTACTCATATAAGAACCCCAAATCCAACACAAGATATTAATTATTTGAATGTTCAGTATCTGGAATTTAATCTAAAATTCTGCATAATGATTACATCACCCCAAAATCTACAAACAACCAACTACAAACATTCCAATTAGTTCCGTGTTTATTATACAACCTGCAGAACAACTGAATTCCACATAAGAACAAAAAATAGTAACAAAATGTGTCAGAATTCAATGATCAAAACTTAAGCAGCAAATCATATCTCTAGTTAAGGTGATGAATTGCAGTTTTTTGATTTAATGGAAGTTTTATAAAAAATAGAGCCTGAGACTTCTCTGTCTTATTAGACTGTCAACAAAGAGTAACTCCTTTGATCTAATTTGATGTAAGATATAATCTAATCCTCCATGTTCTTTAGGAGTTCATTATCTGAAGGTGATTGGTGTTCTGCAGCATTTAATAGAACATTGTATTATCTATCATCAGTGTCCTCCCTGAAACCAGTACATCATACAGCTTATATATGTTTTAGGAGTGTAGAGAGCTGTTTAGATTGAGGTCTCCTTCTTTATGTGAACTTTGTGATACAATAGACTCACCGCTCTACAATTGCCTCTGTTAAGGGGAAAGGTATTTTTGCTTAGCTTGGAGAAGAAACTGTTGTCTTTGACAGCATGTAGTTCCCTCTTCACTTTGCTACAACCCTGATGACTGGTTATTGCCAGACAGGATACTATAGATGTATATACTTGTATAAGTGTGAGTGTGAGATGTGGATGAAATTCACAAGGTAGATAGCATTTGGAGACCCTAAAAATAATCCAGTCTGTAGAGATACAGAACCAGTTGAGACATTAGTTTTAAAAGACCTTTTCCCTTTCAAATTAATTATTCATTTTGGTTAAATAAGCAGTAGAAGAAAGTACTAGCTTCTCCAAAGAAGTTTCAGAATCTTTTTTTTTACCCCAGAAGCAGACCAACCACCAGGAGTATATGAAGCAGTATACCACAATTAATGGTTCCAGTGTAATGTTAGTAGAGAGTAGGCTACATTTTTTTTTTTTTTTTTTTTTTATCCTAATCTAAAGAGACTATTAATCTACAATATATTTTTTAGACAAGTTCTATCCACACACACACACAAAATGTCTCAGGACAAAGAAAAGTAAATAGAACTAGTCTCTTCCTTATCACTCAACATCTGGGAACAAACACGAAAGAACAAGATGCCAGTTCAACCAAGAGCTGCAACGAAATTCTTTGACTTATGTAGTACAGGAGACTCTGAGGTGAGCACCTGGATAGCTGCTAGATTTTAAATAAATGGTTCTACGATAGACATTTTTCCTTTCATAGAAATAAGGGCCTGGAAGAGTTTGGATGAGCTGCTCAACCTGATCTCCTGGGGTCACCAACAAGTGTGGCAAATGGTCAGGTCAAAAAGGGGACATAAGGAGCATCAGCAACACTGTAATAACAATGTCAGAGAATTGCTGGAAAGCTGCAGTGCTTAAAAAGAATCAAGTCTGAAAGAAATGTGCTGTAGTAACATTTCAATGGGCACATCTTTTTTCCTTTCAAAAGTCAGAACAATAGGTTGCATGGTCTTGGGCTTTTATTTTCATTCATAGGTTAGGTGAAATGATTTCCTTTTTTATCTATAAATAAGTTTGGATAAGCAGTGAACAAGTTTTTGATGTGAAAACTCATGCCATAAGCTCAACACAGTACTTTTTCATAGAAAGTCTAGAAGAAGTGCAAAGGTAGTTAAAAGATAGCACAAACTAACCATAGCTTAAAGACAATCAGAGATCAAAATTCATCTGAGCTGCCCCCCTTTCTCTGTAAATATTTTATAAAGTGATGTAAAAGCACTGACTAACATTATAAATGTACATGGGAAAAACATTGTTTTATTTTTTCTTTCCAAATCGTCTTCATATTTATATACACCATAGTTTCCCTCCCTGAAAATTATTAGATGCTGAACACTTGAAACATTTACATATCTTTTATTATTAACCATGATAATTATGGGGTAAGATCAAAGCCTAATTGTGTGAAAGAGGAACAAAATCCTGATAATTTTTATTGCAAAGCATACACCACTTGAATGGATTAGATCTGCAAATATAAAATGTGCTTTGTCTGAAGTCCTAGACTTAGCCAATCATTCTGCATGTGAAAATCTAATATAAACCATGATCAGGTTCAAAGTGAAAGGGAAACAAAAAATAAATGTGAAATATACAACAAAGACAAATTTAATGAACTAACTTCCCTTTCTCTGACTTTTCATGGTTCTTTTCTCAAACATTTCTTGTTGAAAATTTGAAAAAGTGACTGCTCATGGAGGTTTAGGACATCTGAAAAATCAAGGCTATGGGAGCTGCAGAAAAAAATAATTCAATGTTACGTGATCTGCCATATTCTTTTTGTTTTTATCATTGTTCTGTGTCACAAACAATGGAAGGCTGTATGGGAGTATACCCACAAACCTAACCCAAACCAACAAATTCAAACCTTGTAAACATATATTAGGAAGACCAAGGTTATATGAGTGAAAATTTGGTTTTTTATATGCTTCCAGAGGTATCTTTCACTTGTCACTTAGAAGAAACAGGTTTTGCACTGACACTGGTAGGACCTTAACAATGCTGTGCACATATTAAACTCTCTTTTCTTGATTCCCTAATCCAAAGTTGTTAACGCAATTAAAAAAAATGTAAAAGAAAACAAACAGCAGGTAATATGAAATGCCACAATCTTCCTTCTGTTTTCTTCCTCTTCCTAGAGATAGGGAAAAAATTGTGTTCAGTGATGGCTTAGTGCAAGTCCAGCCTCATTATCTTCAGACTAATGAACTGGGTCCCAGTGAAAATGGGAGTAGTTTTTTAATCTTTGCTTCAGCAGCAAAATTCTGGCTGTTTGCATAGGTCATCTCCATTTCAGCTGCATGCTCCCATTTAAGATGTTATATCTTTGCACATGCTACCCTGATTATACTGTGTGCTTTTGTCTGAACTCCTGTGGGACTTATATTTTTTTGCCTTCATAGATGCCAGTCTAAATTGCATTGACTGATTGTGTGTGGCCATCTAGGCTGACAAACTGTGACTTAAATGGGACAGTGTCAATTTTTCTCAGACAGGGAAAGGTCATTTCAAATTCAGAAGCTTGTACTGAAAGGATCCATTGAATCCGAGTTATTGGTTTGAAGGTTAACATTTTGGAGATGTACACTGTCATTAATATGATTAATATTTTCTTTGTGATTGTTCAGTAAAAACTGCAAAAACAATGAGACTGAGGCTATTTCTTGTTTGTAAAGCCAAAACAATGTTGTAAAAAAGAAGCTTTGAAAATAATCGTGAAACAGGCCTGTAATTAGAAACAGTGTCCCCAGTCAGTAACAGGATTTGAGAAAGACACTTGATGTTAAAAGCAGAAATAGGGCTCTGTGTGACTGTTTTCATCAACACAATTCCTCTTGACTTTAGTAGGGAAGTTTTGCCCAACTAACCTCAAAAACCAGACTTTTTAAAGTATTTGCTTTAGGATGAGAATCTCTCCTTCAAACAAAGGTATGCATTTGTCCATGGATGGTCTGGTCTGCATAAACAAGTAAGGTTATATGCCCTGTTCAAGAATTTTTCAAGAGCTGGATACTGGTGTGAATGGTGATTCACACTGCATAAACATTTATTCTGTCCTGATTTTTCTTTCAGCAAAGTACAGAAAAAATCACATGGGTAGTTTTGAATGTTACTCACCTCAAAGACCCTCATGAACCACTGGTGTCAAGAATGCACCAAGCTTGGCTGCTTGTGATCTAGGCAGTCTCCAACACTATCCCAGGATCTACTCATTTTAGCAAATACCTTGTATGCCTTCTTTCCATCCCAGGATACACAGAGTATATTCTTAATTTCACAGTCTAAAACTGTAATCCCTATAGGCTGAAGCAGAACCCTTACATTACCTCATGAATCTTACTTATCAGGAAAAAAAAGAAAAAGGTATGAAGACATAATTTTATAGAATTCTTATTAAGAGAACAGAGTATTAAATAAGTCTGACTTCAAGAAAACACACTGGGAAAAGTGTCATGGTTTTACAGAACAAACACAGAAACTGGGATTTCAAAACTTGTTTTTCATTGTGCAGTGTAAAGTTTAAAATAGCAGTGGTTGTCTGAGACTTCATGAAATAGGAATGACTGGCTAATCTGAGAGATTTAAAATTGTCAGTCTCCTGTAATTTAATGATGCTGACTTTCTATCACTGTCATGATATTTCAAAGCTTTATCAACTTGACAACTGCTACAGATCATGCAGTGTTTCTCTGCTGCTATGTTTGTCTGTGGACTGACAGAAACCTAATTCTCCTCCCAAGCAGGAAGATCATCCATGATAAGACAACTTCAGTAAATTTTTTAAGTCATTTTCTGTTAATATAGTTCTGTTGTTACTACAAAATTGCATTTTATACAGGCAAGGGATACTCAGCAATATACTTAGGGCTAGGATTTAATTTAAAATATTTAGTTACTTAATATCCTATTATATTCTACTTGTTCTAATGTGTAATGTGAATCTGAGTTTTAATTCCAGTACGAAAGGTCCTGAGTTTCCTTGGGTTAAAGGCAAGGTCCAGATCTTTGGCTTTGACCTACCAGATAGCTATTACTTATTCCAGGATAATGCAACTCTTCACTGTTGCTTGTGCTCGGTTTTTCACTCAAAACATTTTCATCTGCATTTTACTTTTGTAGCAAGGTATGCTTTCACAGTGGGGATAAAGTTTAATGACATGACAGTGTCCCCTATAAACTCCATGACTTCCTAGAAAGACATTAGGAATATTTAATTAGACATTCTTATAAACTTGCAAGCTAATGTAAAAAATATAAAAGAAATTGTCAGATCTTATTAAAAAAAAAACCAAAACCAAACCTGTTTGTAAACCTGTCATCTTGAAACCCCTGATTAGGGAATCCACAAAGTTTTAATTCGAATGATAAATGTGACAAGCCATATGAACAGGAACAATAATAAAGGAGATTGTATTTATAAAGAAAAGTATTTTTAAACTCTAGAGCTTTGCTAATATCTATTAGTGACTAAATACAAATGATCAGTGAATAAATGAGAGCAGATTTCTGTGGAACAATTATTAAAAACACAACTTTCAACTTATGGTTAACTTGTGGAACTATTTAAACTATTTCTGTGAATTTTTCTCTAAGATTATAAATAGCTCCACAGAATATTCTACTGATACTTGAAATGGTATTCGTAGCTATAAATATAAAATAAAGAGTATGTTTCATGAATGCTGCTTTTAAATCTGTGAATCACCTGACTTGATGTTCTGACCTAATGAAAGGTAAGGACAGTTTTATTATCCAGAGAATGACATTTGGACTTACCACTTTAAAAGTCTGTCTAAATTCATATCTATTGCTTCTTGAATGAGGCAAATGTGGATTAGTGACTTCTATGCAATCAACCTTAAATGCTAATCAATTTTAGCAGTAACTGGAGGAAGGTTGTTTTACTGTTAATTAATTATTGCCAGAGTCTCTATTATCCAGTGCAGTACCATAACTGGATTTCTTTGCTAAAGGCTACTAAATTAATTTTTAATGGACTGTATTTCAAAATTTAATAATGAGACAATATTATTTAATTATCTAAAGCAAATGCTGAAAAAATTTCAGGACAGTACACAGTACTTATGAAAAACTAGTCATTTATCCTTCTAGAGACTTTGTATACCCATCTTTGTGTCATAAATATCAAGCAGTGCCTCTGAAGGTCTATCTCGTCTCTTTATTGCTTAGGTTTTCACATTCTATCTCTTCACTTGATGTGTTCTGTCTGTAACACAAAGAGGAAACTGCTACAAATAAACAGCTGACAGTGAAAACGTCTTACCTGGTTTTCTAAGGCAATAAAAAGAGATTTGAAAAGTGCATCTTTTTGCCAAGTAAAGAGTTCTGCACTGGAAGGTGAGAAAAGGTGATAAACACAACATGGCTTGATGATATACTGCAAAGAAAATTTTGGAAAAAAAAAAAAAAAATCAGACCTCCTATCAATATTAAAATTTCTGCAACAGTTCTACAAGCAAAAAAATGTTATGCAGCAAATAGCAAAGCACACTTCTAGACATGCTTTTAGGCTTCTGCCTACCATTTGAAGGGTGTACCTGCACACTCATTGTTTTGTTTTGGGTTTTTTTTATACATGGGCAATGGTAGAAAGTAATGATCTAACTTTGTTGGTACTGCGAGTTGGTGGAACCGAAGCTGGCCTCAAGCTAAAAGCTGTGTGGGTTTTCTTAAGGTTGTATTGAGCTCTAAATGTGGCATATATTTCCGCTGACTGGACTTCATAATCCTGAGCTTGGTGTTTTAACCATGTACTCATGTTTTTAATGTCTCAGAAAAGCAGCAGATCTGTTTGAATATGCTCATTGTATAGTGAGTATACAGTGACATGTCTGCCTGAGTCTTGACTCACAGGGGAAAAAAAAAAAAAATAAATATATATATACATTTACACTAAAAACGCCACCATCA
>JANHGN010012030.1:106574-118166 GCA_024605025.1 Megaceryle maxima
ATTTATTTTTTAAAATAAATTATTTAGTTCTATTAATTGAGTTTCTTCTTGTAAATTATTAAATTCTAACAATATTTAAGAATGCCACATTTATTTGCTTGTAGATTGCCAGTGTTGAAACCATTAGTCTTGTGAAATTAAGGCTGTAAGTCAAGTCTGACACCTCAAGGCAAATCTCCATCACTGGATGTCATAATAAAATTTTTTTGGAAAACCAGACCATGGATTCAGTCTTTTCTTCAACCAAAACCATTGTAACAAATACAAAAAATTGCAGTTCTAGGGGTAAGTGCTTGAACATTGATTTCTTTCCTCCTGGGGCATTCCCTTTTGAAACTGTAAAGCCTAGTTTGAATTAAATCTTCTATATGCAGGTACTTGAAGAAAAGCTATCATCTTGTGCTTGAGGAATGCCCTAGAATAGCAGCTGTCTGCAGTTCCTTGAAGTGGTTGAACATGAATTTGGCCTATTGAGCTTAAAGCTGATACCAAAAACACACACAAAGGTCTTGCGTAATTCTTCGTGTAATATGACAGGATATACAGAACTCAAGAAGGATTGTTCTTAGAAATGAAGTAGCTTATTAAAAGTCAAATAACAGGAAAATGGTAGAACCCAGTAAACAGTCTTCTTGAGGTCACATCTGTGCCATGAGTTGGCCCTAGGACTACTGTTGTTCAGACAGCACAATGAACCTACCTGATTGCTTGTTTTGATGAACTTAGGGTTTAAGTAGGTCCATGAATGTACTTGCATTGAGTTTTGGGAAAAATAAAAGATTTTCAGAAGCTAAAACTTTGCCCCTTCAAATACACAGTTCACCATTAAGAGATTTTCAGATAGTATTTGTTACTACCTTAAGAATCTTCAATGTAATGTAATAAACTACATATATGCTCTTTGTAGGTTAGATTGAACTGAATATCCTAAGCTGAATAAGAAAAATGTGCTTTAGAGTACAAATATATTTGCACTAAGATCAATGGTCGCATAACACAAGAGACTGTGAAGTACTTGGTGGAAATAGGAGGGTTTTCTTAGTATTCCTGACACCCACAGTTGGAACAAAATCTCAGAAGTATTATGTTCCTCTGCTTGATTCTCAAGCAAAAAACATGTTAAACACATGGTAATATATGCTGTTATTGTTCATTAATTTTTTTCCCAATCTGAGTTTACTGTACACAAGCTCATACTTACAATTTCTGCAAGGGTACTAGTAGAATTGTCTTCATTTGGTAATTCTTCAGTGAATGAATTTGTGAATGTCATTGCTGAATTTATAACTTTATGACACCGAAGAAAGATTAAAGCTAACAAGAATGAAAGTGGAAGTGGGTTTACCAACATGTTACATTTCCATTTATCTCATGCTTTAACCTTCCCTGTAGTGCCAAGGAGGACAAAAGAGTAAGATTACCGGTCCTTATCCCACATGCTGATTATACTTACACATTTGTCAAGGTACTTAGCGAAGTGGATGGAGACAGAGAACAGAAAAATACACCCAAGAACTATTTTTCTGGTACAGTTGTAATAATAACAGTAACTTAAAATAGGGCAGTGACCACCAGCTCGTGAGAACATCCTTTTAACTCCTTTAGGGTTGACCAACCACATGGCAGTGGTGGGATAGATGCCATCTCTTACTTATGTCCACAAGCTAAATGTGTTGTTTTCTAGCATCACCTGAATGCTCATGTAATTCAGGGATCTAAATGTTGTGAGTGTCTCATGACTTGAGAGGTATCTTGGTATATTGAACTGCAATAAAAGGGGTTAAAATACCTTACTGGCTAGATAGAATAACCTTGGGCAGATGTATTCCGATTTTAGTCTCCTTTCTATTACCATATTTAAGTTAGCAGACACAAAATACACTGTTCTGCATAGTCGTGTATCTTCACCAGGGTCTTTGGAAGCTTCAGCTGTCAAACAAAACATATTTCTGCCAAGGCAAAGGATTGCGTGGAAACAGCTAAATCTATCCTGTAGAGCTGCACCTTGACACGTACAATGACTTAGACTGTCAAATAAATGGTTTTGATGATGTACAGTTTGAAGCTTCTTTCACCAATGTAATTCATTTAGTCAAAACCTTTAATCCATCCCAATGACAAAACTCTCTCTTTAGTGTATTGTTTAGGAGATATTTTTCCTACTCCTCACACACTTCTACAGGGTACATAGGAGGAAGACTGACCAAGTTTTTCAAGAACCATGATGAGTGTGTGCAAACAGTACTTGTGTGTATCTGTAATGAGTCATCTTCATTTTTGCTGTAAGAGCTACAGATGATGCTTTAAGGAATTCTTAGTTGCTGACGTTTTCAACACTTTTTAAGATTTTGCAAATTGGTTTTGCTCCTCAGCAGATTAAAAATAATATTTTGAACAGTATTTGCTATTTTGCAATGTTTCCATTTCAACAAAGCAATGTATTTTAACTACATTTAATTACCTTGAATATATTATTTGAATTTTGAGCTAAATATGTCTGTTTATGATATTTCAGAAGGATTTAAGGCGGGCGAAAAATCTAGTTGCCCTCAAAGGTATTAGGAATTTGTTGCCTAGAAACTATACACATCTTTGAAACTTCTGTAGAGTTAAAGGTGTCAACAATGCATAAATAACATGCATTGTTTTGCACAAGAAAAAAGTAAGGTTTGAAAGGGTGGTTTTGATGGCAAAAAAGTAGGAATATGTCATCATGATGTAAGCAAGTACTAAAACACTTAGAAAAGCTATGGATTAGGATCTGGAGTGGTAGTTTAGTCTTGCTGTGATTTCATACCCATTGACTTGAGGTGGGAATATTTATATTGTCTTTGGGATGCAGGAAAGCAAGCTGTGTCCTAGTGGTCTTGCCAATAAACACAGACTGTCCAGAGTGATGCTCAGTAATTCCTTTTCAGTTCTCTTTACTGCCTTATATGAAGTTTAGTAAAGCATGTATGGTGGCTACTACTTGTGATAGGTGTTAATGCAGCTCTAGGGAAGGTCAAGACTCCTACTGAAGACTTAGTGCTAACAACTGATAGCACAACACCACACCTTCTGGAGTACCAATATGTCTTAGCCCAGCTTAGCCACATGCTCTGCTGTGCTCTTATGGAAATAGCTAATCCTAAAAACCAAAAGATAGCATAAAATAAGGTTCATATAAAACTGCTAGTACACTTGATGCTATTAACTCTTCGAAATCATGACAATGGAATATTTTTAGAAGAAGCAATTTTATTTCCTTTTGGAAAAATAAAAAAAGAAATAAATACACATATGTGACTAAGAAAGTTCTGCTTCTGCAGTTCTGTGAGTTAGGGCAATGTTAATCAGCCTGTTAAGCCTTGTGTTGCAGTGCTCAGATATTATGACTTTAGTCAAGAGAGGTATTTTCTCTGATTTAACATTAGGTAACATTAGGAGTCAGAAAGGGCTATTTACTTGCCTTTAAAATATTCACCAGAAATTCCAGATATCAAACAAGTCTTACTATAACTCAAGTTTCATACTCTAAGAAAAAATTACATGTCTGAAGTGAGCTTAATGTTGGGAAGTGATGATATGATGAAATTAAGTTTCTTCTCCTTGTTCACATGGACAATCTGGGGAAGGTCTCAGTAGTAGTTTAAGATCTACTGGGATTTGGTCAAAAGCTTTGAAGAGTAACTTTCCGTTTTAAAATTCACTGCTGTACAAGTGCTGTATATCACATGTAAATCCATATAGTGGGTGCATTCAGATTAGGCTTTGCCTGGCACCTCTTTTAAAAGGACAGTGTACATCCAGCATTTTCTTTAGCCTGCCCAATAACAGGATAATCATGATGACAGTAAAATGTTCTCATCTCCCATATAGCAAATAAATGGAGCTTCACAAATTTTATGTATCCACTTATTTACCTATATCTCTTTCTTCTGTTAGAGAACAAATGGGTGGTGGCATCTGAATCTGACAAACTCCATTTGAAATACACTACTGATCTAGAGAAATATGCAAAATTATTCCATTAAGGATATACTTTATTGTCTACTGCTGAAGTAGCTACATTAGAATGAATCTGTATGGAAAAAAAGAATTAACATGAATTGATATCTACAAAAACTATTTCAACAAAGATAAATACTTTTCTAGCATAATCTGTGCTGAGCTGTTGACATATCTGTATTTATATTCAGTGATGTCTAAAAAAGGGCTCTAAAGGTAAACACTGGGAAAGTAATCACCTGAGATTTGACACCTTAAAACCAATGGTCAGAATTAGCATTCTGAAGGCATAAGGCTGTAATGTATGTGACTGAATAGCTGCTGTTATTAAAACATGCTGATATATCACCTTATGCAAGGTCTAAAAGTAAATTCAACACCTGTATAATAAAATGTCATATGACAAAAAATAGAATTTTATTAAATTATTTTTCATTCTAGTATTTAATATCTAGAAATTGGACATGAAACTGAGTTAGAAAATAAGTTTTTAAATCAGTATATGCAGGCCAATAACACTCCCCTTCAAAATAACTGGAAAAGCTGTGGCAATATTATTGTCTATGTAAAAGATATTTTCAGAAGCCTCACAGCATTGGACTTTATTACTGTTATTATGGACAAATATTTTAAACACTTTATTAGTTGTCATTCATGGATGCTTCAGAAAATAAAACTACTCACAGGCTAAGAGGGTTTGAAAAGTTTTACATTTTTATACTCAAAGGTAAATCTTTTCAATTTTAATTATTCAGCAAATGTAGGATAAATGCCACTTACACTGACAAATTAAAATACACATGACTAGATATGTTTTCATCTAGATGTGTGAGTGTTCAGATGCTGAGACATGCCATGATGGTTTTCTTTCTAATCCCAGAGTCAAGGAGTTAGACGACTCCATATTTCTACATTCATGTTTTGTACTTTTACTTAGTATCTCAATGAAGGACAACTGGAGACAAATAGATAGGATAATTCAGTCAATCATTCAGTAGATAAATATAAAGTAAGTTAGAAAGCCCAAAGTAGGAAAGAAAAACATCGTAGAATCGTAGAATTATTATGGGTGGAAAGGATCTCTGGGATCATCAAGTCCAACCTTCATCCCAACATCTCTCTAACCACTAGACCATAGCCTCAAGTGCTACATCTAGTGATTTTTTTTAATCTCCAGGGATGGATGGTCAGACTTATTTTGTGTCCTTTCTCTGGCAAATCTCCTGTTCAGAGGAAATTCTGAGTATAAATTCTCCTTCCTGTTCTTCTCAGAAGAATAGGTAACGGGGATAATGGTACATACAGTTCCAGATTTTAGAGTCATCCTCTAGTGATTGAAGTTACTGGTCTTGGAAGACCTTGTAAAATGAATTTGGAAGGCTTCTTTGTTTTGCCTAGATACAAGCCAAAGCCCTACTAAATCCTGACATCTTCAGAAAGTTGAAAACGTTGCAGATGAGGACTCAGTGGTAAAACCTCTTGCAGAGCGGCTGACATCATCAGTGGAAGGTATAAAAATACAGATATTGCAAAATAGAGGAGAAACTGGAGAAAGAGAAGCGTATTACTACCCTGATCACTGATCTGTGGCTCACCAGGCAGGCACACTCTCCTTCCCTGAATGTTAATGAAAACAGGGAACACTGTAGAAGACCTTCATGCAACAGTTATTTTTGTAAAATTACATTCTTATGGTAAGAAATAAGCAGCTGAGATTCTGAATACAGAGAGAAACTACTGTCTAACTGGGGAAACACAGAGGCTGAAACACAGTGCTGAACATTGCAGTTTTATTCAAGACTGAAGAACTTCTGGATAATCTCTGGAAACAGCAGAGTCAGTGCAGAGAGTTGCCAAAAGGTGGAGGATTGCCAAGGTGAGACAAACCTTGCTATGAACTCCTGCTTTGTTTGCATAGAAACTAAATTGGCAAATGAAACTAAAAAGGAAATATGAGGATCCTGCCCTCTACTAGACTATTTTCTCTCAGGGCAAAAAATAACAACCTATATTTTTTAATGTTTCATTTATACTTTGATAGGGTTTTTTCAATTTTACTCTCTTAGCTAATTGAGGCAAACCAGCACTTTCTTAGTCCCAAGAGACAAATCCTGGAGACTACAATGTTTAAATAGGTCTTAGCAACTAAAGTAGTTTTAATCTCCAGACCATAGCATATCTAATACACTGTTAATACATTTAAAGCTGGGTGTCACACAGCCCTAGATGCTTCAATAGTTGCAGCTAATTTATTAGTAACATGAAGATGTTTCAAAGGTGTAATGGTCTGAGAGAGGGAGATTGAAGGAGCTCTGATTTTTATGCAACTATGATCTCTTCAGGTGGCAAATGCCATAGGGTAAACTGACCTCTTGAAGGAGAAGCATTTGCTTATCACAGTGCTCCCTTGCTGGGTCCTGACCCCAGCTTCCCCCTATGCATCCCAGCTTGTGGAGGGGACAGTAGCTGGGTACAGGAAGGCATGACAGGACACAAAAGTTATACAAATTCCTAACTAATAACAACTCTAATGCATGTTCCAGGGTTCACAAATGTCAATTTTCAAACATCCTTCAATCTTTGACTATGTACACATGAGGATGACTGTGGTGGGGTGAAGCATTCTCTTGCCTTTAAAATAAAAGGACTGCTTGAGCTTGAAGTGAGTAGCTGTGATCAGTTTTCCAAATTAAGGCACTCAAACTATCATTGAAACCCCTCAGATCCAGTTTAGATTCAATACTTTTTCCAGCCCTTCAGTCTTCACTAAGGGAAAAGTTTTGGTGACCTTGAGGGCAAGCTTGCTGAGCCGCAGGCTGTAGAGAGAGGTAACTTCCATCCCTATTAATGCTGCAGGGCTGACAGCATACCTTCACATTTCCTTCAATTACACCCAAGTATGTAAAAGGTAGATTTTAATTTCTTTGACAGACAGTGCTTCAGTTACTGACATGACAAGTTATTTCTCATGGAAAGTATCTAAAATACTATTGATTTTGGCAAAATGGTTAAAATGAGCTACTTTCTACTTCTTATTGTCTTCCATAGTCCCATTGGCTTTGGAATCATAGGGGTTTTGCTGGCAATTTCAAATAATGGGCAATATACATTTTAAAGTTGAGGTCCAATCTTGTTATGTCAAAGAATAAAACTCTGCCTTTTTGCCACTTGAAAAAAATGACTCGTATTGCCTTGCCATTTTCAGCTTCTCCAATGAATTATTGCTGTTGTCATTTCTGACTAGGTTCGATACATAAATAGACTCTGTACCCAGGAGATGCTGCTTCCATATCTGAAGAGCAAAAGACAATTCATTGTTCACTATCTCTTAAAATTCTTTTGTCTTTAGTAGAACAAATACAGATAAAAAATGACTGTCTACCCTTTCATATGTTCTGTTTTTTGAGGTCCTTCTGTGGTGAGGTTTCTCTTGTGAGAATACTGAAATGAAATATCATGCAGTAACAGAGAACAGAAATACACTACTCTGCTGACACCTTTGTGTAAACTTGTACAAGTCACAAAAAAAAAAAAGGAATCTGACTATGATTTTCTTTTTCTGATAGGTATTTGTTTAATTTGATTCTCTCTTTGCAATATGTCTTATCTTACACCTGAAAAGGAGAAAGCTTGAAGACAAATGCTTTGCAGCGCAGGCGTGTGTGATTTGTGCTCTCTTCAGTGCAGAAGCTTCCTGTGGATTCATTCAGATGGGAGTTGTCTCTCCTTCTCTGTAGAATGCCAGATTTGATAGACACAGGTCCCAGACAGAAACAAGGCAGGAATGACAGCAAGATCATCATCTCAGGTTTGTATTATTTAAGATGCCAAGCTGTCATGTCATCTACCCCTGAGTATGAGTAGAGACAGAAGAACATTCAGGTATACCCTGATGAGATTTCCCAATGATACCAAACTCAGTGGGGAAATAGATACTTCAGGAGAACCACCCTGCAGGAAGATCTGGATAGGCTGAAAGAGGCAGTTTATGATGTTCAGCAAGGACAAGTGTAAGTTCTTGCACCTGGGAAAACATAATCCAGGAGTGAAGCATAGGCTGGGATCTACCCAGCTGGACAGTAGTGCTGTGGAAAGGGAGCTGGGGCTCCTAGTGGACAAACAGCTTACTATGTGTGCACAGTGCACTGCTGTGGCAAAGAAAGTCAAATGGATGCTGACTGCATCAAAAAGGGCATTGCCAGAAGAGATAAAGAGGTCATCATCCCACTGTATTCAGCACTTGTCAGACCATATCTGGAATACTGTGTTTAGTTTTGGTCCCAGATATACAAAAAAGATGTGGACAAGTTGAGAAGGGTCAGGAGAAGGGTCACCAAGATGATCCAAGGACTGGGAAGCTGCCATATGAAGAGAGGCTGGAAAAATTAAGTTTGTTCAGTATTGAGAAAAGAAGGTTGAGGGGAGACTTTATCACCTTAGCACCATGTTTCAGTGGTTAAAGGGTGGCTACTCCCTTATTACAAGGAGTCACATGGAAAAGACAAGGTGTGATGGATACAAGTTACTCCTGGGTAGATTCTAACTGGACACAAGAGGAAATTTTTCAACAAGAACAATAAATCATTGGAAAAACTTTCCCAGGGAACTTCTGGCATCCCCAACATTGGACACTGTTAAGATTTGGCTGGACAGGGTGCTGGGCCAGTTTGTCTAGACCATGCTTTTGCCATGAAAGTTTGGACCAGATGATCCTGTAGGTCTCTTCCAGACTGGTATTCTATGATACTGTGATTGAATAAGGCTCTTTGGTACAAGTCAGCTATAATATAGTCAGAAAATACTGCTCTTTTGACCCAGTCTTCAGTTCAAATTGTAGGAGCTCAGCTGGGTCCCTCAAATTCCCAGTTACTAAAACAGCTTCTGTAGTGGTTAGTAAGTAGATGTGAATGAAAGCAATGGCAGGAAGAATGAGCCATGCAAATCCTTTACTGTACAGATGAGACCCGAAGTTGACTCAGTCTTAAACTAAATTAAACACTCTGTAAGGACAGTTAGAAAAGCAGAGTTTACAAATTTTACAATTCTTTGCTATACTTAAGATTACATTTATCCCTTTTCTTAATACTGATTTTGTACCTTGCTTACTTCACAAGAAGTCAAGTAATTTGGGGAGTATTTATGAGACTCAGGATGAACTGGGGAATGTTCCACTGGGGACAAATGATGATGACTTGCCCTCCTGGCAATCCCTACCTGAACTATCATCTGCCATGTGTAACCAACCATACTTTTACTGAGTGAATAACAAAAAGTGGCTTTAGTATTTTACTGAACAAAGAGTCTTCTTTCATTAACTCTCATTATAGTTTGATTTATTGATGAGTACATGGAAGTACTTTCCAAGGACAAGACAGAAAAGTTCGCAGGAGCCACAACAGCGCTAGTGTTTAACAGACCGCGAAACGCCATACAACAGCAATGCTCCAGTGACAATATTCTTCATCTATAAGACAATATCCTGGTGAGTAATGGCTTATGAGACTTGATCAAGTAGGAAAAGCTCTTTTTGTATTTAGGAATTCTTTTTGGGGGGTTATAGGATGGATGTCACGTTGTGATTTAGTCTAACTTTTAATTTCCAACATACTATGAAACTGTTGTATGTTGTAGCACATCTGCAGCCATTTAGGACTTCATAGATGCAGTTACTTTACATACCTTAGATGTTTCCTGTTTCCTTGAAAGAGTGGGGATACAACCCATATCACCTTGCTTATAGTAGTTATGAATATTATGGAGACTATCAATGTTCTGGGTGTGCTGCCAGTTGCACATATATGCCCTAGCTATTTACTTCCAGTACTGTATTGTGAGGGCTGTGCTTTGGGTACAACTCCAAAGTCACTTTGCTAATCACACAAAAACCCCTATTGGAGCAAAAAGGTACTGACAATTAAAAAAACCTGCACTAAAGCATACAACAAATAAAATATCTTCTACATTGCCTTTTCAAGCTTTCTTTCTAACACACAACCACACACCAACACGTGTAAAAGGATAAATGAATTGCATTAAGGAAAATATTTCTTACGTATAATATTCCAGTTGAGGTACTAGAGATTGTAATGGGTGTCTTCTAAAGAGATCCCTTGACCAATTAGGGGGAACTTTTTTGATAATAGCCTTTTGCATCCACTTTTCTCCTTTATAAGCCATTAAGGGGTATATCAGAGAAAAAAATAGCCCCGTAAGTATCAGCTTTGGAAAAGATAATCTGAGATCATCTAAGTTCATGTGCCATTAGTGTGGAATTGTTCTCTATAGCATAGTATAAGAAGTTTTATTCAGTCTAATGTTAAGTAACTCAAGCGCAGAATTATTTTTCTGTTTCTCCACAGGCCTCATCACTAACCAGTTGAATAGTTTAAAAAGAAATAAAGAGTTTTTTGTCATTCCCTTGGTTTTGATTTTCTATTACCTATTGCCTAGGATGTCCTGTAGCTTCTTCCCTTTATGTGTGTTTATTTAAGCAACTTTTCATTTATATTGTTGCAAACAGGGAATGTAATGATAGAGAATAGGGTTGGGGTTTTTTTGTTCTTTTGTTGTTGCTTTTTAAAATTAATTAGAAGACGTCAGTTAACTATGCTGCTGATAGTAGAAAATTAAATCAAAATTATATTTCAAAGATACACAGACACATGCACATCTCTTCAGTTAACTGTAATGGTAAGAATCATGGAATTTAAGCCCTATTTCTATTTTAAAATCAGAAGTAATTATAAATTATAAAATACATATTCATAAGATTACTTGTGTTTATTCTTCCATCCAATTTCTGAGAAATACTCAAGGACTGATATGAACATTGCATGATGGTGGACAGTCACAGAAGTTCTTTCTGCCCTTAGAACTACAGGGTTCTCAGAGAAGACAAACGTGAATTTAGACTCCAAAATACCTCCAACTTGTGAGAATCACTTTAGAGTCAATGGGAAAAGCTTTATTTTAAGTTCCCATTCTGTACCACTGTACAGTAGAAAAATCTTTATAGGCTACCCCCACAAGACTAGCATAAGATCATATCTCCAATAATTCTACTAATTATAACAATCATAGAAGTCTCTAGCTAAATCTTTCTTACTCATTTAAGTCTGTAACTATTACTGTTCTATTTTTATTCCTTGCATATTTTTTCTTTTTTTTTCCTTTATAACTCTGTCTCTGAGAACCCATGAATTCATAACCCAAAATAACAAGAAAAATCCCTTCTAACCACAGCTCAACTTGCTTTTCACACTGCTTCATGCCTTTCCTGACCTTAACATGGAAGAACTATAGTAATAGTTCTTTAAGCAGGATTGCTTAATACACAGTTATAGTTCAGGTCTAGGGATGTAATTCTCCCCCTGTACTCGGCACTGGTGAGGCCTCACCTTGCGTACTGTGTGCAGTTCTGGGCCCCTCACTTCAAGAAGGCTACTGAGGTGCTGGAGTGAGTCCAGAGCAGAGCGATGAGGCTGGTGAAGGGACTGGAGGGACAGTCTTATGAGGAGAGGCTGAGGGAACTGGGATTGTTCAGCATGGGGAAGAGGAGGTTGTAGTCCGGTGGGGGGGGGCCCCTTCCCCCAGCCAACTCGC
>JANHGN010012030.1:118266-137817 GCA_024605025.1 Megaceryle maxima
CTGGCACCAAAACCACCCCCAAACTGCCCCAAACCACTCCTGCTCCACCTGCCCCCCCCCCCCCCCCCCCCCATTGGATCCATCCCTATTCAGGGCTGAATTCCCCCCAGCCCCTATTCTGCCCACCCACAAGAGAATAGGCAGTCTAATTGCCCCAAAATGTTCCCTGCTGTCACCCCAAAAAGGGGTTTCATGGGGACACATGGCCTGCTCTCACCCTGAGGTGATTACTTTGAACATTTAAGGCTGGATTGGGATGATAGGACAAGTCTGAGGAGCACCCACCTAGGACAGTTAGGTTGTTTTCCCTCCTTTTTAAAACTTCTTTTCTCTCTAATTCACAACTTGCCTGAGTAGTGTTCGCTGCAATTCAAAGCTGTGGCAGTTACATTTGACAGCTTTGGATAAATATTTAGAGGGCAGTAGAGGGTGCTGTTTGTTCTCCTCTTAGGAGAACTCTCTAGCCCAATATCCAAACAGATCCAAAGTGCAGAATAATCCACTGCTGAACGTCAGCCTTGCTCAGTGCTCCAAAATCAGCGTTGTCGATGTCTGGCTTTGCAATTCAGTGGTTCTGATGAGCTAAAAATAGGGTCAGTACTCCAAGTAGGTGTTTAAAAAGTAGGAATCCCCATTACCCAACCTCTCTTGGCACTCTCCAGCTTTCCTGGTGTTTGTGGGGTTTTTTTTCAAATTGACAGTTTTACTGCCATATTTTTGCACACAGCTGGGTCTGAAACCATGGCCTGGTGGTACCGGGAATGTGATGTGCAGCCAGATGGCTGATGTCCTCCCACATGACCCAGCTGAGCACACCCCATTGTGGTGTTCACTAGGCTGGAAGGGCGGAAATGAGACTTTTGTTATGCTCTGTCTGAGCCAAAATGTGGGGTTTTTTTGTGTGATCTGAAGGGTTGAGGGGTGCTTTGTACTGAGTACACTACAGATGTCTACCCTGGCAGAGACTTAGTCTTATGTGACTCTGTCCTAGAAGGACAATAACTATTACTATTGGGTTTATTACTATTGGTTTTATCATTATCACACAGAGATCTGTTGGGTTTAATTGACTACTTTGAAAAGATATATTCTTTGTTATAGTCTTTTTCTATTCTATATTTTCTATTCTATTCTATTCTATTCTATTCCATTCCATTCCATTCCATTCTTTGTTATCTGGGAATCAGAAACAGTGTTTACAATGTGATCAATGACTGGATCCAGTATAGTCACACTCCAAATTGTGGGGTTTTGAGGGGAAAAAAAATCAGTACCAAATTTTGAGGTGCTAAAGTCCTGTTGGCAGATATGTCTCTAAAAGGTGCTTATATCCAGGGGAATTAAACATGAGTGACAGATGAGACCAGAGCATCCTGACATCATGGATCACAATTAAAATTGTAATTGCTTGTAGGGGCTAGTTGCCTGTGGTGACTTTTCTACTCTGCACAGTGTAAACACTGGGAGGTTTGTGCTGACGGCTCTGCGATGGCTCTGGCACTCCTCAGGACAAGTGGAAGAGTCTGGTTGCTTGGGGAAGATTGCTCATAATCACATGAACACCCAGATCATGCTGAATTTATGGAGTTGTAGATTGATATCCTTTGTGCTTGGCACATGTGAACAAACTATAGCACGTGATAGTGATACTTGTGGCACCACGCTTCATTCGCAGGCAAGAAAAATTGCCAGAAGCTTTTAGCAGAAGATGCTGAGCAGTTCTTTGACTGTCTTGAAGAGCTCAACAAGACTTCCCACTGCCTTGGCAAAGCGAAGTATATCTTTTACAGTCTAGAGATGGGCAGGACCCTCTTTATTTCTCTGCACCTCACTTCCTCTGATAAATCAAACAGGTTTTTCTGTGCAGCAAGAAGGTTTGGGAAGAGGTTTACAGACGTTTTTATCTGCAGTGTTTAGGGATCCAGGAAAAAATGGCATCAGGTTTCCTAGGGCTTAAGAGGGTGAGATTAGCAGGAACCAGCCTTGCAAAGTGCTATTAACATTTAATAAAAAATGCTGAATGACAGTCTGAGTTGAGTTCAGTTTCCATAGCAAAGTTCCCTCGTGTACATGGAGGCCTTCCCTTGCCTCTCCTTGAGCTTGTACTGGCTGCTGGGGCCAAAGAGCAAGAGGGCAAAGAGCCAGAGCCTGGCTTCTCATGGCTTTGATCTCTCTGGTGAACCCTCTTTTTCCACTCAGGTGGCTCAAATTCCCCCACCTCTTCCATGGCTGAGCACTGGAGGTGAGAAGATCTCTCAAATACAAAGCCATTTCAAAGAGCTTTAGTGTGTCCAAAATTGTATCTAAGATACCCTGCTTGCTTCTGCAGCCCGTGCTGAGCCGCCTCTGTCCTTCCAGGTCCTTCTGCGCTGCTCTGTCCACCTGCCACCTCTGGCATTTGGGAATTGTTTCCCTTTTTCCAGGCTCTACTGATGATGGAGGATGCTGAGAATTTCAGGGTGTGTGTTTCACTGTTACCCCTGCCTCCAAACACGCTGTGCATCTCCTGGAGGGTAAAAATAAAGCAGCATTGTTTAGTTTCTGGAAAAAGCCAGATAACAGTAGAAGGGGTCAGAAATATGCACACCAGCCCTCCCTGCCCCACTGTCTCAGCTGTTGCTTTCTGAGAGACAGAAGCATGTGGTTGCTAAAAATACCCTGCAAAGAGAATACATTCTCTTGCCAATAGGAGAGTGTAAATTAGTCCGAGTCATTAACATATACAACCGCTTGTGGCTGGGAGAAGCAATTCCAAATGAGGTTTTCAGAGAGGGGGTTCCTAATGAAGCAGCAGTCCTGGGCCTGTGCCTTCCCTGTGTAGGCTGGTGATATTGCACAGAGGATCTTCACCTCCTGCTGCTCCTGCTCCCACCCCCTCGCCCTCCTATGGGAAACGGTGCAGCCGGGGGTGGGGGGAGGCCAGGCCATTTATAAGCGTGATCTTGCAGCAAGTCAAAGCTGACAGGAGTGACGGGAGATTTGGCTCGCTCTGAGATACCCACCTCCCAAGCCTTGGGATCCCTGGGATGACCAAAGGGGAAATGGAGTCAGTTGAAGTGTTCACGTCTGAAGGCAAAGGCAGGGGCTTGAAAGCCCAGAAGGAATTCTTGCCCGGGGATGTCATCTTTGCGGAGCCAGCCTATGCAGCTGTGGTTTTTGATAGGTAAGAGAAAAGCACTTGTAAACACAGTTTGAAAGTAGTCTTGGTGCAAAATTTCATCTGTCTGGGTGGGTAAAAGTTTGAAAGCATCTGGACAACATCAGAGGAGGGTGAGAAGGGAAGTCAGAAGCACTTCTGTAAAGACATGTTCACAGCTTACGGTGAATGTGCTTCTCAGGGCTCAGATCAGATTTTTAACTTTAAATATGGCATAATGTGTTTCCAGGACGTGATCTTGCAAGGTGCTGGGTACCGTCAGCTTTTACCAAATGCAGTGTAAGTTGTGTGTATTCAATGCCTTACAAAACTGGACCCATGTTACGCTCTCGTGAACTGCCAGGAGTTAGTGGAAATCAGGTGCAACAACTGCAGGCTGCCTTTGCTGAAGCCTCTGATGTATAATGTGATAAAAGTCAGTTACGTTGTGCTCTGCTCACCTGCACCACCTCCCAGCTGCACGCGTATCTTCATCACCTGCTGCCTTCAAACCAGAAACTGGTGGGGATCTGTGAGTGATATTGTTTCTGTTAAAGCGAGTTCTTATTTATAGCTGGCCAAGTTAACTGGAGACAAGTTTCTGCTTTCACTTGTGCATCTGAATGGTTTTAAATTTTTATTCGCACTGATGTAGCCAGAAACTGAATTCCAGTACAAAGGCATTTTTTCTTTTTTGCTTTCTTTTTTGTTTCAAGGATGAACAACATTCAACCAACCTGCGGTGCCAGGGCAGCTGGTAGGTGCCCACTTCTGCCCTTCAAATCAGTGGAAGATTCACTTAAATACCCTGAAAGCTAAAAGACACAAAGAACCAATTTCTATGTTAGTCTCCCATGGGATAAATCTAGAATAAATCCTTGGACATGAATGGAATTTGACAACAGAATTTGGCCCAAACTTTTAAAACGAGGAGCTAGATGTCAGCTGAAGGTTTCATTCTGGACTTAGGAAATCTGTGAGCATTATTCAAGGGTGACATAGTGGGTCCTGAGACAGAATTTTTAGCTCTAAACAGCCAGTGACTTTAGTGAGTGTTCTGCAGAGGACGTAGGGTGGTGAGTGATTCTGCCTAGATGACTTTTCCCTGATTGAATTGGCTCCACTAATGAAGCAGAGCTAACACTGCTGTTTTAATCCTGGTCATCTTGTAGCTGAAGCTGCTTTGTGCTACTATGTGATCTGGCAATAGCAGACAATTGGGGATTAAATGAACAGAGCAGCAAACAAGGTTTTTCTTGTCTTTCATTCACTTTTTCCTTGCCCTTATGCTGTTAGTGGGTGAACATGTTTATGAATCTTTACAATAGCAGCAATGACACTTATTAATTTTTATTTTAATATGTCATTGCAAGAGCTCACATTTTTATGTCTTTTATTATTATTATTATTATTATTATTTTTAAAGGTTAAGTTCTTGAATTCCTAGCCTTGAGTTTAATCACAATAGTTAGTGACAAGGCCATCTCTCCTTGACATGTCCTTTTAGCTTTTGTACTTCAGTTTCACTTGTGTCACTCGCTGGAGTGTGCTGTGATCCTGTGCTTGCTTTGGAAGTGCCTATGGACATTGATTTCTCCCGTATGCCTTCTTAAAAATACTACTTGTTCTTTAAACTACTGAAAACATTTTGCCTTTTGATTACTGGTAGAGGTTTTTTTCTTCTATGTGAAGTGTTCCAAGTACCATGCATAGAGTAGAGCTGCCCACCTTGAAGAGCTACAACTTCACTGCATTTTCAAATGTCACTTGTGTAACCTGAGATAAGGGGGAAAAGTATCACTACATCAGCTCTGAAGCTGCAGACTGCTTTAGGCTTAGCTTTCCAACAGAAAACCATGGGTGGGGAGAAGTGAGCTTCCCTCCCTCCACAGGATCCCAAGATCTCCAAAGCAGGTGGTGCCAGCTAAATGCTTGTTGATTAGTGCTCAGCAGGGAATATCCTGGGCCTCAGATAGAATGGAAACGTGCACTTTTCTTGTGAAAACGGCCCTGATTTTTTTCACACACACACAGAGGGCTTTGGTTTTGAAGATACCTTCTGCCCCAAGGTATTCAATTGCATATAACCCCCACTGAATTGATTGCTATCAAGGAAGGATAGCCTGGATCCTCGAAGGACCTGCAAGAATAAATCCACAGTAGGCCACAGTTGCCCTTTCAGTTGTCCTGAAAGAACTGCTCTTGTCTCTGCATGGATGAAGTGTCCAATGAGAGGCATCTGTTTTTCCATGCCCTCAAGCAAGCATTTAGAGGTTCTAAAACTGGTGTTGAGCTGACTGTATTAAAAAGGCTCTCACCCTTCACTGGAAAACTTACAGTGCAGAGTCCATCATCCTAATTCCGCTGAGCATCTTTCATCTCTTGCTGAAAGCAATGTGTGTACTATGGAAAGGGGATTCCCATGTAAGTGGTTGCTACGTTTAATTTTTCACCTCAAGTCTTAGCAAATAGGTGACCAGATTTTCCACAGAACTCTGCTTTCTTTGTGTATAAAGGCTACTATGGAAGCACAAGAGTGCAGAGTACTTGGAAAACTTGGTCCATACTTTGCAGCTTTTTGAGGGGCTTAGTTCCTTGGGAAATCTGGTCTCAGTGTGGATGCTTCCAGGCAACTAGTGCCAGGATGAGAGGGCATGGCCTAAAGCTGCTCTGGGGGAGGTTTAGGTTGGATTTTAGGAAGCACTTCCTCATGGAAAGGGTGATTAGACACTGGAATGGACTGCTCAGGGAGGTGGTGGAGTCACCATCCCTGGAGATGTTTAAGGAAAGATTGGATGTGGTGCTTAGTGACTTGGTCTAGAGAGACCTTATTGTGGCCTTTCAGTACGTAAAGGGGCCTGTCAGAAAGATGGAGACAGACTTTTTAGCAGGACCTGTTGTGATAAGACAAGGGCTGATGCTTTTAAACAAAAAGAGGGAGATTTAGACTAGAGAGAAGGAAGTAATTTTTTAGACTGAGGTTTGTGAGACCCTGGCACAGGTTGCCCAGCAAGGTGGTAGATGCCTCATCCCTGGAACTGTTCCAGGTTAGTTTGGTTGGGGCTCTGGGCAGCTTGATCTGGTTGCAGATGTCCCTGCTCCCTGCAGGTGGGTTGGACTAGATGACCTTGAAGTGTCCCTTCCAACCCAAACCATTCTGTCATTCTGTGATTCTATAAACATATCCTAACTGCTTGTGTAATTACGCTTTACTCATCATTTATTAGGCATAAAACCCCCCTATCCTTGCTTTAATTCCTCATAGAGACACCATGCACAAACTGCTATCTCTTGCACATTACCTGGATTTTTTCATTAGTTATTCAGGAAAGAGATTAGTTATCATATCTCAAAAACTGAAATGCTGCAACATGCTTTCACTAGACAGGCAGAACCTAGCAGAGGTGCTTTTAATTATATTCTCAAATTAAACATCTCTGGATAAGTTTAATATTAAAATTGAATGTATTCAAGTATCCAGAGAATGGCAGAAAACTGACATGTTGAAGCAAAACCGAACAAGAAGGAAACAGAAAGGATAACTGTATGTAAAATATTTGATAGAAGACAGGAATAGATGGGGGAAAAAAAGCACAAGACATAGAAGGTAGAAAGCAAATAACATAATGGGGAAGTACAAAGAAATAAAAGATTTAATTGTGGACTGTTCTTCAGACAGTGTTCTTCTAATAAACATGATTCATCTATTTTCATTCACAGAAATGACTGGAGGTAGACCAACAAAGTTGGAACTAGCTTCTCATAGATCTGATTTGGTAAGACCAATGAAAATGTCAAGGTATTTGTCGAGACATAATCAGGGCTTTAAAATCATAGAATGTGCTAAGAAGAGAAGAAACTAATGATAATATAGGAAGCAAGCATTAAAAATTTGTCAGGGCCAAATTTTCTAGTGATGTAAACAAACAAGCTTTTCAGGCTTACTAAGATCATGGCCATATTTATTAACATCATTTCTCTGCAATGTCTACAATGTTGTAATATTTGATTAGTATGGTGCTCAAGATTAAAAGTTATTGGGGAAATTCAAACACTAAATAGAAACTATGTTTCAGTATTTTACGACAATGCCCTTTCTCCTCTGATAGAAATTACTTTCTTTCACTAATTTATTTATGAAATTTCTAATGTTAGACATTTTCTTTATACCCAGCTTCATCTTTCTATTTAAGCTCTGCTTAATGTCTTTGTGGCCTTTATTCTGAATATGCACCATGTAGTCACCTCAGACTTTTCTAAGATACTGCTCAGTGTTCTGTACAAAGCCTGTTTGATGAACTCGGCTGCAGTAAATACGTTGCCAATTCTCCATGAATCACATTTGTGTCCTAAATGCCTTTTATTAACAGACACCAACTATCAGCAGTTTGGTCACTGGATTTTGGTGATTTGGTCTAGGATCTGGTGAGAAGAAAGATATTTTCTTCCATAAGGAAAATATGTTTGAAATGACTATCAAGGTTTCAAGGTTTCTGGAAAAAAGGAAGGAAGATATCCATCCTGGGTATCCATCCAACCTTCATTTTTTTATGAAATCTAAATTAAAATATTTCATATACATTTTCTTGAAACTGTTCTTTCTATCATCCTTCCTCTTCCCTCTTAGTCAATACCATAACTAAAAATTACTTTACCCATTTTAAGTAACTTGCAAGTGCTGGTGGACATTTTTACCCAGGAATCTGCTTTTCTGATGTATTTTTCCCACAAGGTATAGCAAAGCCCCTGCTTGCTCATCCTTGGATTAGAAAGCACATGATTATGTGTCATGTTACAAGGGCATAGTTATCTGTGATAAAGGGTGCATGTACAGAAGCAGATAATCACATTTCCTATAAATGTAGTAGCACCTGAACTAATAGCAATGTTATTGCTTAAATATGTTACTTACATCAGCTAATTAGTCCTGCAGTAAATGAGGAGGGAACTTCCACACTTAGCGCTGTTAATGGGAGAAATAGAGTTCCTGTAGCAACTCCAGATTGCTTATGTGTATTGGTCTGTTACTTATGCTAGCTATATACCAAGCTAACCCTGTCTATAGTCTATAAAGCTTCCAGGACAGAAACTTAAAGTTCCATATTGCTTATACAATGCAATAAATACATGCTGAATCTGAGGGGGTGGATGTTAACTGTGCAATCCTGCTTAATGAGCACATTTTTTTTCTTTAATTTGTTTTAAAGTTCATCTCCAGGATTTTTCTTGTCCCTGTGGTTTTGTAACAAAAATTCCATGTTATTCTTGGCAATCCTTCCAATTACATTATATAAGTGATTATTTTATTCTACTACTTTCTGGTTTTGCCAGCAACATGCCAGGCAACGTCTGGGCAGGGAGCAGGTTGAAGTTTGTACCAAAGCACCAGAAAAGTCAAGGGATTTTTCTGGGAAGATTGACAGTATAGCAGAGCTCACTCTGAAAATGAAAAAGCACTCATGGGTAAAATAAAACATTATTGAAGTTTCAGGTTAACAGTTAATGATCACACAGTTCTTTGCAGGCAATTACTGCAGTCTTTTTAAAGCTCCTTTTGTGGCTGTTGAAGGGACCCTGGGAGTTTCCTGTACTACTGATACCATTTTACCAAGCAATCAGTTTGCTTATATCTCAAAATGCAAAGTTTAACATTCTCCTTTGGCATTGTGTCATGTAACATTCTTCCTCACAGTCATTCACCTGAATGTGACTTTTATTTTTACAATAAAGGGAAGTAATATCTTAGAACACTGATATGGCCTCAGAGCACTGAGACACGTTTAAAATATATGTGTATCTACCATTGGTAGATATGATTTAAAAAAAAAAAAAAAAATCATTATTTTGGGGGTGTTTGTACTTCTCCATAGGTTCAAAGTAAGCAGAGAGTTCTTTAGGAAATTACACTAAGTAAACACATAACAAAGAGCAGTTCTGTCTTAAAGACTTTTCAATGGAAATGCATGTAATGGGAAAAGATGATAGTTGTTTCTGCACATGAATTGAGACCCAGAATGAGCAAATATCTCGTCTAAGGTGACAAGAAGTCTTTAGCAGTGTTCATTGTGCTTCCTAACCATCTGCATAATTGTGGTTTGAGCCCGGCCAGCATCCAAACACCTCAGAACCTCTCAGCATCCCAAAACACAGCACTATTCTACATACTAAGAAGAAAATTATCTCTGTCCCAGCTGAAACCAGGACAATGAGCCATCCATTTGGGAAAATACAACTGATTGTAATCCTTTGTCCTCCTGGTGTATCTGAGTATCATTTTATCCTGGTGCATCACCAAGCTGTTGATACTTTTCTAGGATTCAAATGTGCATTTCCAAGTTACATACAAAGAATTAGCTTACTTCATTCTAAATACTGTGTTTTGGTAAAAATCTACCTGTCCAGCTGAACAACTGATCTAGTTGAGGATGTCCCTATTTACTGCAGGAGGGTTGGACTATATGGCCTTTACAGGTCCCTTCCAACCCAAGGCATTCTATGATTCTGATTCTATGATTCTACCACTTATCCTTCTGGAAAATATTTTTCTTAAATAAGAGATATTTAATTACAAGTTAAACTGTAAATTGTAAAAAAAAATTCCAAATTGATATTCAGTAGATTTGAAAACAGATGTATCCTCATTCAAGACCAACTACTAACAAAATCTCTTTCATTAAATAGTGTTGTAGTAATATGCACACACAGGAATAAATATATATAATGCTCAAAATGCCACCTGATATGAAAATCACAGTGTACTTATTTTTTTCTGCAATCACTTTTTGAAACAGCATTAACATTAGCATTTGGAATTTCTCTTCACAGACATAAACTACATTTATTTGTCTACATCAATAAAACATAGAATTATTTAACAGTCATCATATATTTAAATGTTTATTATAGAAATTTACAGCTTTTAAAATTTTGTGTCTAAAAAGATTTACATTATTTAGGTAAAAATACATCATTTATAATTTTTTTTTTTTTTAACTTTTTATTCTTCTGTAGATCCTTTGATATTCCATTAGCATCCTGAAAAGCAAAGTAACTTTATTTGATTCAAAACAAGCATGGAGAAGATTTGATTATGGATGTGTTGAATCAAAAATAAGAACTGACACATTATGGTATTCAGCATTATTGTCCTAAAAGAGAGAGAAATGTTGTTTGCATTTATGTGATTTTGCTGTTTCATTTTATATGATCCATTAGCTTTTCTTTTCTTGCTTCAGGGTGGATCTGATGAAAAGAATACCAAGTCAGATGACCCATCCACCCACGCATTTTAAACCATTGAATCATTGCTCTGAGAGAGAAAATAATGAGTTTCATAAACATAAGTTTATGAAATAACTTTGCATATTACATTTTTTTTATATATATATATACACTGAGCTAGTTGGAATTTTTACTGCCTTTGAAGAGATCAAAAAATGAATGAATCCATGTAGGTACAGTCCTTTGGGGCATGATAGTAAAATAATACAAGAAGTCTGGAACCTGAAAATATTCATTAGTTAATATAAGGATTTATGTATAATTAACAAAACAATTCCATCAGTCTAGGCTCGTGCAGAAATTAACAAAATTAAATCAGTTAGAGAAAGAACACTGTCTAATTCTAAAATCCTGCTTGGGTTCATGTGCACAAGAGTTTTCTCTCTTCACCACATTAACCACTGAACGTAGGTCCTAGTGAAAGAATCAGTGGGCAGAGGACAAGTGAGAAGATGAGCACTCAGAGACCGGCAGGCTGGAGAGATGAAGATCGGACTTTAGAAGATCGTTCCAAAGACAACATAGGTATATTGTTTCTGCATTTACCTTTGCACGCTTCAAAACATCACCCTGGGTAACCCACCCCTACCACTACCTTTGCTTTAACTCCTTTGATAATATTCACTTTTTAAAAGAAAGTAGAAATGGGTATCCTCCAGGAAACCAAAGGTGTGAAAATATATTCACAGTCAGAAAGTTTTGCATCAGCGAGACCTAAGCCTGTCAAGGGACCGGCAGTCAAGAAATAGCTAGTAGTCTGTGCTCAACAGTCAGGATACACTTGCTGCCAAGCTCTTTCCTGACTGTCCAGGAGACCTGATCCAGCTCATCTCCTATACTGCAGTCTTTTCCCTCACACTACATTTTGTTTCTCCATCTCATAAGATCTTCCTTTTCCTTGTTCCACTCACATTATTGCAATGCCCCATCGCCTATTTTGTCTTTCCATGTGATTTTATTGCTCCATACCAAAATCTGCCTTATCCTCAAAATAAAGCCTATCAAGGAAAATGAATTATTGATGTCATCACTCCTTTCACTCTACTTGCAGCTTTTGCCTGTTTTTGAACCTGCATCAAGATCAAAGCAGAATAGGGTGCCTGTTGTCCACAATATCTGAATTCATTGCAGGAAAAAGAAACATAGTGTCCAGTTCCTTTTGATTCATGAGGTATTGCTAGTTATTTGTCTGTATCTGAATAGGTGCTTTTCAGCTGCAAAAAGGTTATTAAACCCTTTTTTTAAAAAAAAAATATTTAAAAAATCAAAGTGTATTATCTCTTACTCATTCCTGTTCTGGTTTTTCTTGTTTTTAATATCTGCTACCTAATTAGGTCTCAGAAATATGTGTGAGCAGCTAATATAATAAAAAGCACATAGACTAGTGAATATGGCTTCACCCCAAGATCAGTGTAGAATAAGTTGCATTAACACCAGTATGTGACAGATTGTATCTGTAGCACAGCATCTGAGAAAGCAGTTAGCAAATGACTCAGAGCCTGGAAAGTAGTTAAAAGTGCATTTGTTTGGCAAATTCTTATGAATAATAAACATAATATACTTGTAAAATATCAAAATCAATTCTAAGCTATTTACTAACAGAACGAGAGAAGACATTTGCAATAAAGATTATGCACAGAAATAATTTGGTTTTACTTACTACAGTGCTGAATCCTTTTCATTGCCAGGGGAAGATCACTCCACTGGCATATGTTAGTGTATTTTCTACAGGTCAATTTTCAAAGTGTTAAGTCCTGCTGTATCAGTTTTCTGATGCAGATGTGATTTGCAACAAATGCCTAATGGAATCCAGTGTCAAGAAACCTTTCCTAATTGTTGTGGTTTAGGGTCAGGGCAGCCCCTTAGACCAATAACAGACGCTCTCTATTAACCCCCCTCCCTCCCCAAGGGGGAAGAGAAAGGGAATAAGGGAGAAAGACTTAACGGTTAGAAAAGGAAACTAGAACAGCTTTAATGAAAATAATAATAAAACTAGAATATTTAAAAATATATAAAAAGCCAGTATTGAACCCAACCCCCCTGATAATAATTACATCAGCATCACTGATGCTGTGGAGCAGGCACCAGGGGAGTCCCAGACTGGGCCCTGCAGCAGATGGGAGCTGTGTTCAGGAGCTGGATTCTGGTACCGGATTCAGGAACACACTGATTAGGATCAAAGGCAGAACAGACAGAGTCCTCCTTGGATGCTCTGAGGAAGGAAATGAAAGAGGACCCAAGCCAAGCCAAGCAAAGCTGGCAAAGTTGTCCAAGAGGGGAGAAGAGTCTGGGAGCCCTCAGAGAGAAAGCGATGAGTGAGCAAGCAAGCAAGCTATAGACCCCCAGATCCCTCTGCTTTACTCAGCTTTATACCCAATATGACGTATATGGAATGAAATACCTTGTTGGCCAGTTTGGGGTCACCTGCCCTATCCACTTCTCCCTGCAGGTGTGGCCTTTCACTTTCTGGCACCCCCCAATATGGTGCACGAGATTCCACAGTGGCCTTGGTCTGCACACCAACCCTTGGTAGTATCTCTAAACATGGGGTGTTATCACTGCCAGCAGCAGACACTGTCTGTGAAAACAGGCTGCTAACTTCAGAAAGTGCAGTTAGTTAAAAGAACTGAGCTGAAAAATAAAATCACTGAACAGAACCTGCTCTGTTCTCACCCAGACCAGGACAGTAATAAAGAATTTTTCATTACATCTTTGTTTTCTTGGAAGAAGAGAGTGGGAAGGAGAGGGAGACAGAGAAGTTATGCATACATGAAGAACTAAAGATGGAGTTAGGAAGCTGTGTCTTAGCTACTGGTGGTTTTCCTGTGCTTGAGGTACACCTTCCAATGAAGATCCAGTAGGGTTATGGGAAATATTGGACCAAGAAGAAAAAGGATTAATTTAACTTAAGTTCAGTAGAGTTTCAAGTTGTGCTATACGAGATGGTTGATGAATATGAGCTTATAGAAGACCTGATGAATGTGAGGTATAGGAAGAGTTTATAGAGGTAAAATGTCTGAAAGTCAAAACTAGGAATGTATCTCCAAACATAATTCCTTTAATTGTAATGAGGTTTCATCTCCTGAACATCCTTGAAAACTTACATCTGCTTACAGTCTTCCAAGTTTTTTAACTTACAGTCTTCCACTTCTTTTAAAGAATTAAATAATTCTGCTTCCACCAGAGATTCTTTTCTTTATTTGATGTCTTATTTGTGATTCTTGGAATAAAGAGAAAGGCTTAAAGAATTACATATTCTCAACACACTCCATATGTTCACTTGTATTTGGTCTGAATAATATTACCACCATAACTACTATTGCTATGATGATCTCTTTCCACCACAGTTTCCTATGGAAAGAAATAGGAATGATACTGTGAAAAAATGTAACATAGATCCAACTCTGCTTATACAGTTTTGCCATGCTGTCTGTCATTATGTCCCAAAGGATCAAAATAATTGATCTTTTACTCGTGCTTTCAATTACCCAGTTGTTACTCAACTCTTGATGAAGATACTGATACATTTTTGGTAGTGTCAACATAAATGATTAAATGAACATCATTTCATCAAAATGAAAAGTCTGTCATGAAGTGCACTTTCTCCCTATTTTTTTTATATTTACTGTATATGTTACCTAGCACATACTTCATAAGAATTGAAAGAATGGTTAAAAAATCCTTTTTTTTTTTTCTTTTACTTAAACATTTTTTAAAACTTTCTTAATACTTTAATACTTATTTTTTCTGCTTGAGGTCCATATCTTAGGGAGAAATGCTTCTGAGTTGGTGATGCTCAATAAAGGTATCTGACAGCTTCATACCAATGTTTGAGTATTCCTCTTTGGGTAGGGCTATCTTACTTTAACAGTCCTTTTCTTACCCAATGCCTTTGCTTTAATATATCTTATGACTAGTATTCTCCTCTGCCACTCTAAATAAAATCGCAGTATGAGATTCATATCACCTGACTTGAAATGTCTACAAATGTAGATATCTACATATGAGGCAGGCATCTAAATTCCTTTCATAGCCCATGGGAAGACATAGTCACTATCTGAGTACAATTCAGGTGGCCTAATTTAGATGTCTTCATTAGGATGGAAGGAATTGTGTCCTAGAAATGTTCATTTCTATCCACTGGTGCTGGGGAAGAATGGACTTCAGCAACTCCACAAGAGTTATAAAGTGAAGACCTTTATTATTGGTATATCGCTTGGTTATATAGAACAAGCTTCACTGATCATGTACACCAACAATGCTGATTGGATACATGCAATAGCCCACACACTGTTCACGCACCTAAATCTCCTACATGATTTGCTGTCATCTAACTCACCCAGTACCCCCCACGTCCTGTTTTTCTCTACTTTGTTTTGCTTTATCTTCTTGCTTCATCTCCTTTTCTCCATAGTTCTTCTTCCTTCGTGCCTTTTCCATGGTTCAAGGACAGTTCATGATAACAGTGTCTGTTTTTCTCCAACCAAGACCCCACACACTGGCTTTAAGTGGAGTAAATACATCTAGCTTAAATGAAGATATGCTTGTAACTTTCTCAGGTTTAGCAAGATAAATGTAATCTTCACCTTTTTCCACTATAGTTCAATCATTCCCTTTAATTATGTTTTTTAATTATTTTTGTTATTTTACTTTTTTATTATATAAGAAAAATTGAAAAGCAACTAACCACCTCTTTCCCATAGACATGTGTCTCCAAATAAATTTTACCTAATCTCTTCTACCTAAGTCTTCTGGTTACATCCATCTAGTAAGTGACTCTAAGCAGAAATGTACTGCACATTTGGTTTTGGAACTTGATAAAAGATGCAGTCAATTCAGTTTTATCTTACATATGTTTTGATGTAATTATATGTATAGCAATAATAATTATACACCTGGGTTTCTCAATATGACTGAGTGCACTCAGCCCTTCTCCTCCAGCCTTCCAATAAACACAGGAAGCCATACCATCTTCATTATCTTATAGACTGTTAACTTCCTCTTTGTCATCTGTCAGGTTCTTGCTTTAAGTTTCAAAAATATTCAAAGATTAATTAAAAGAATTAACCTCTGCCTCATTCCAGCCATACAACTTCAGGTCATCTATATGAAACAGTTGTGAAATTGCCCCCTATCCCCTTCTTCCCTTCTTGAATCATTAAATAGCCTTTTTCCTTTTTTTTTTTTTTTTCATGACTTGCAGTTGAAACAAGGATGTAACAAAGTGCAAAAGTCACAAGCAGTCACTTTGGTAAACGTCACATTGTGCTTTTATCTTGTTTCATATTTTAACATTATTTTTTCTGGTGCAGTACATTCTTTCCCATATTAATTTGTCTACATTTGTCCAATAAAAGTTGAACTTTCATTATTTCAGACAGAATCTATTCAAGTGCAATGCTGTAAAACATTTTTGTTTCTTCTACCCACTGTGCAAGGTTTTTTTCAATCTCATGCTCTTTAACAACTTTGATGTTCATCATCTGGCTCTTTACCACAAAAGCATTCCTTCAGCATCATTTTTTTCTCTGCAGGAAATCCATAATTAGCTACAACAATTGCCCAGTTTTTTTACTGATGTTTCCAGCAGTGATTCCAGGTCATTGTCAAGGTAAGTTACATATCTTACACATTTAACATCAGCTATTTTATCTTTTATTCTCTTTTTTTTTTTCAGTTTAATAAACAAGGTCTTTTTTTTCCACTGTCCAGTTACTGGCATCTTTACCCACTGTTTCTTAGAAATGTATTCTGCAAGTGGCAAGCACTCTAACTTGAGAATTCCATCCATTCCAGGTCCTTTCTAATTTATAGTTGTATGCAAGCCCCTTTGTGCATCCTCTTATAGAATCTACACTTCTTATAATTTATTATTATCAGAATTATTCCCAAGAGGCTTCAAATAGTTTGATTCTCCTTTTAGTTGACAGTTTATGTACCACAGAGAATACTGTCTCCATAAATTCTACAATATAAAATTGTTTTAAAAGGACAGCCATCAAAGGTACCAGTTTCAAGTCCTGACAGACTGAGCCAAGTAAGATTAGAAATTCAATAAAATGACTAAAAAGAATCCTATATGCCTGGCCAAATTTAAGTCTGTGGTCTCAGGTATATCTAAGTAAATATATACACATTTGTGTCTATAGAAAGTTTCCTGAAAACCTGAGGTGAGATTTTTAATTTGGAAATACTTTTTAACCTCTTTTAGTTTCAAAAGTAGTAAATTGTATTGTCTTCTAGTACATAGCACATGTGGAAGCTGAAAAGTAGTTTATGATATTCTGAAGGCCTCCTGCATGAATATGGCTACATTGACATTTTAGTTCTTGACTGACATTTTATTTACTGTCAGAATTACTGAAAACTTTGCAGCAAAAGAAGTATTTTAAAAGATGGAAATCAGGCATTGACACTAAAGTGTAGCATAAAGTAGTGTCACATAGTCTTTGCATCCAAATAAGTTGACAGCTGCACTTTTATTTCAGAGCTATACAATTCTCAGCGCAGAATGATCATGGGACAACCCACAGATATGTCTGACAAAGAAGTTACTCCTTTCACACTTTTTTTTGACTCTTTCCATTCAGCCATCATGAATCTCTTCCCACATTTCCCTAGTGAGAAATCATTTTTAGAGAATCTGTAGAGACTTTTTTTCAAAATGCATAATAACAATAATATTGACACAGGAACTGTAAAAACCTATAGACAGCTTTTTTCTTTTCTTTCCCATTTTTTTATTAGCTAAGTCCAGTTATCACATGTATGCTTAGTGCCAGATTTGCATAAATATTCACTTTAATGAAGCACTTTGCAACAGAAATTGTCACAATGGCCACTATTAAAGATGTATTGATCTAGACATGAATTATTGGAATATAGTTCTTAAAATCTTCCCTATGATCTAAATGTTATCTTTAATTTGACGGCTATTTTTACAATCCTCTAAAAGAAAGCCTCACATATTAAGCTGTACCATACATTCAAGAAGGATTTTTTTTTTTTGGTAAAGTAGTAGCTATGCTACTGAGCATCCCACAAACACTCAAATTTATTGCTCCCCAGTGCTATCAGCATTTAGCATTAAAAAACACAGAAGCCCACTAAAACCAACAATGCTTTATTCTGATCTTGTCTTCTGCTCTCTTTCTCCTTTTCTCAAACTATATATTTAGTTCCTAAGCAAGTCTAATTCTATGAGCTGTCATTGTTATAACCAGACAATCTACATGTAGTGAAGTCCAGAGACATGGATATATCTACCATATTTTTCTGAAAATTGAAGTTACTTTTCAAGATCACAAATCTGCTTTTTGCTGAAGATACCTAACAGGACATGTAAAGCATAGCAAAGATCAAGACACAGGGAAATGGTAATGTGAGGGCTGGTCTGTTTGCTAGTTCTACTTGTCTTTAAAGAATGATGTAGATGGTGATGCTGTACAGACACCAGGAGTTAAAATATTTGTTTAAAAAAAATACATCTAAAATTATTGGGATCTTAGCATTGAAAATTAGTTCCCCACATGGGTAATCAAGTCTCTTGAACTAGACAGTCTTCATCTGAACAATGTCTTGATTGCAGATGTCCATGCAGAAATCATTCTATGGTTTCTGCCAGCTACACACTGGCAGAAACTTCCTGAACTACTGTTCTGCTGAATTCCTATGTAATCCAGCCAGCTATACACCAGCTTCAGCATATGCATGATTCATTATTACAGATTATTTTAAACTACATACAATAAATCTCCTACCTTAACTATGTACAAAATTTTCCCATAAAACCATTTCTGTATCTTGAGGAACACTTTCTGTGGATTATTTACAAGCGTTTAATCTATGTTGTAATGGCTAGTTAAACTGTCTTTATCTCAATCCATGAGTTTTCTCACTATTACTCTTCTGATTCCCACCAGGGAGGAAGTGGGAGAGTGGCTGTGTGACGCTTAATTAATGCCTGGAGTTACACCACAACAATGTGCTTTCTGGGATGTGTGCAAGTAACATCAGTGCACTCCTGGAATTGTACTCCAGAGTTTTATATGATACCATAAGTATCTCTGCAAGAAGGTCAGAGTATTTGTCCTCTGGGACATGCACAAGGTTTCCTGCAAGAAAATGGTTGTTGACTCTAAATATAAAGTTCTAGAAAGGTGTGTAAACAGGTGTTAATTGGGCACTAGGAACCAATTACGGAAATACACATGGCTAACACAACCATAGTTCTGTTTGACTTCTATTTATCATAAAGTATTCTGAAGTCTCTATATTATGATAGGATAGGTCCTGGTTCAGGAAAAGAGTTAAGCATAAAGTTAAATTCTCCCTTATCTGGTCAGGCAGCAATGGAGAAACAAATTTTATCTTATTCTAAATTCTAGAAGAGCTGTCTTCATGGTAATACATAATACAGTGGTTGAGATGAACTCTAAAGTTTTTAAAAGCTGAAGATACCTAACTGTTTTTAAAAAGCTTTTCAAAGCTTTTGTGCATAACTTGAAAAATATGAGTAATTACTTTGAAGTTAAGGGGGTATCTACATGCTTAAGAACTTTGTTATACTGAAACAGAGAGTTCACCTGTAGGATCAGAGCTAAATAGCAGAGTTTCTTGTACATGGTTTCCATACATATTTGGTCAGTGAGAATTCATGTCTTACAGAAAGATTTAGATAGGCTATGTCCCCAAGGACTTAAGTTTAAATCCTTTATATTCAGTAAGTTCCTCTGAGGATAACATTGTCAAATTTAACTTATGCTATGATATAAAGATATTATTTGTCTCTGCCATCTTGCTACATGATGTAATGGCCTTTGGGGGTAGCAACAGAAGTTGCATGTCTTGCTTATTGCAACTTCAGAACTTGAAAACTGTGTTCCTCAGTGTTTAATGTGCAGCCATCTAGAAGCCTATATTTCTTCCTCACCAAACAGATAATACAACAATAGCTAAATGACTAGAAGAAAAATATTTGCTTCAAGAAATAAAGATGTGAAGCATATTAAAGGTTGACTTATTTGTCTGAAAAAAAGAAAGTAACTGGAAATAAAAAATAAATAATTAATAAATAAATATTTATTCTGATTGTGTTATCAGACCTGCATTAGCAGTATAAGAAGGCTATTGAG
>JANHGN010012030.1:137917-149725 GCA_024605025.1 Megaceryle maxima
GCATTAGCAGTATAAGAAGGCTATTGAGAAACAGAAAGATGCATTGACTGGATACATCTGGACTAGGGGACTCAAAGATAACTGTCATAAAGTGTCTTCACTAGACAATATTCTAAGCACAGCCAGCAATGATCTGATGCTGTAATAACTCATACTACTTTTTTTTCAGCTTGGTTCTGTAAAAATGCAGCCTTTCCATGAAGAAAAAACTATAACCTTTATACTTTTAGATATTGATCATGTAGGTCTTTTCTAACTTAGATGGTTCTATGATTCTATAACTAAGAATTAAACAGCATAGAAAACAGGATATGGTCTCATATGCAGTATAGATATAGCCTCAAAGACTAGACTTTAAGAAGAGAAGACAAAAAGTCAGAGGAACTCATGCACCTCATTTAGTTATGAAAGTAACATTTAGGATCTTAAAGAGCAGGTCTCTGTCTCCTATATTGATGTCACCCAAAATACGAAACCAGCCTCTGTATTATGTGTAGTAGTTCTCTACCTCTGCAATGAAATTTTTAGCAGTGGTGTCCAAAATTAAATTAAAGTCCCACGAAATTTGCTCCTGCTTCAAAGTTCTATTTTTTTTACAACATCAAATGTATTACTTTACCAACATTCTGTACTGAAATAGTGGATTTCAATGCAGACTGAAACGTGTGTTACTTGTTTTAAAACCTCTTGCATCAGTGCTCTACAGAGACACTCAATTTAATTAGAAACAAAATAGCTCGTGATGTAGAAATGCAGTAGCCATGTCAGCATAATGTTGTTCCTGAACTAATAATCCTGCTTCAATGAGGATTGCCGTGTACTGCTCCCAGAACGTCTGCTAAGATCTCGCACAGCATTGAAATTTACAGGCTGGATGTACATGCAATAACTCAGAAAGTTTGTTTATTCAATCAGAGTGGCAGAGTGTAATGTGAATAGAGAAACGTAAGTATGATGGTAGGGAGGAACCTCTAGAGACCTTCAACCTTTTGATCAAAGTAGGACTGTGGGCAACCATGAACCATATAACTGGTAATTTTACCTAGACAAGTCTAAAAAATTTGAGGGTGGGGATTTATGTCTTTCTGAGCATTCTTCTCCTGTGCAGCACGATCCTCCTGTTGGATACAATTCTTCCTAATACATAATCTGAATCTCTTAAAATGTTTTTATTAAAGATGAGAGTGTACCTTTGCCTCACTTACAGCATCCACTGTAACTCTCAGGAATGGTGCAGCAGTGAGTCCCCAGGCTTTGCAAAGCTCTATGCAAGACTTTGGAGCATTTCCCAGTCTACATGCAGAACTTAATTTTCTCCTTGGTGAACTTTGGAAGTTGTCCTTTTGACTCAGTCCTCCAGACTATCAAAATTCCCTAATCTACCATTCGGTATCTCAACCTCTTCCTATAATTTAGCATAATCTGCAAGTTTCCTGAAGGTTCGCTCTGCCTCATCATCTAGACTGTTGCTAGGGAAATGAAGAATGTGGGCATCTGTTGTATTCATGACTACCACCATGGCTAAATTAGCCACATTTTCCTTAGAGCTCCCTAAACTGTCTCATGGATTACTTAAATCATAACCTCTTACATCCCCATTATATTCTTACCTTTTTGGCTAGTATGTTCAATTAGGTTATGGTCATTCTTAGCTTTCCCTATCTGTGGGTCTTTTTCATACATTAAATCTCAAAATTTGTACATGGTTCATAGCTTGGAATCAGCCCCGGTCAGAACTCAACAGAAGGGCTCCCAAACAGTTTACAAGTTACACTTACAATCATTCAGAGATGTCATTCTGGTTCCCAGCAATGTTTAGAAAATGATGCAATGGCTGAACATTTGTTATTTAGATGCAGAATCATGTATTAGGCACCAAGCAAAGTTGATTTGTCTGGATGAAATAACATTCTCCTCAATAATGGCAGTATGGACAGTTTATAACTAGTTCAGTAACAGCCAAATTGGTATGTCAGCCATGCAAATTCACACACACCAACAGCTGCTCTCCCACTTGTACTCTCTTATTACTCCCTCTATTGCTGACTCATATTCAATTTATAACTCATTGCAATTATCTATATCCCTCTGTGTTTAAGGCAGATCTCATCAACCTACAATGAAGACAAGCAAAACATTGCTTTATATAAAAGAAGAAGAATTCCTGCCACTCATTTTCCACTCTATTTCTTCAAAAGAAATTCTTGATTTGTTTGTATTATTAAGTAAGTATATAATTTAGGTAAAATTATTGATGATTTTTCTGTTGCACTGCCCAGTTTTAAATTATGAAAATAATATACCTTTAGGTATATCTAGGACTATTAGCTACAGTATAAGAGCTGGAACTTGAAAGAGAACTGTGGAGTAAATTACCTGTCATATCTCTTATTGATCCGAGAAACCTAAACCAAGAACGAATGCACAGAACATCCACCAGATAAACTCTGCAACATAAGTTACTAGCTTCAGCTAGTATGAGATTTATTTCATACTGAACCAAAAATTTAATTCAAAGTACCAGTTGAATGAAGTATTTTCTCATTCATAGCAGCATTAAGATCACTGCAGCAATTTTGGATTAAATTCAACCTAGGTGCCAAACTTCTAGATATCTCTGTGGGAGTCCTCTCACCTAATAATAGATGGATGCAGACTTTTGTATCCGAAGTACTTAGCCAAGGCTTCCTTTATCGATATTTTGTGTCCTGTATATTATCTGGGAGACAATCTAGCCATTACTAGGAAGCTAACTCCAAATGCAATAAAGTTAATTTGTGAGGCTTGTTGTATGCATCTCTTCTTATAGCACACAGGTCTAGTAGTGCCACATGATTGGAAACTCCAGAGAGAAATATACTGCTTCACCACAGGTAGTAGTAACTCCCCCAAAGGTGGAAAAGGCACAGGCAGATCTGAGTGACTATAAAATGATGCAGATCTTTACATGTCAGTGTGGTACCAAGGAAACTGAGGACAGCTATTATAATCAGTCATAACTTGGGCAGACAGACTAGGTGGGAGACAATCATCCAGGTTCAAAATTGACAGTGCTGAATTGCTAGCGTTCCTGTTACCACCAAAAAAAAAGTACTTTATGCACTCACATGGACAGTCCTCCTGAATGACATAATTTCTAAGAGATAACACTTTGGTAATGCTTAACTCCCCATTGGGAAGTTAATGAACCCTTCCAGTTTACACCAGCTGAGTGCCAGTGTGATGTGATGTCCTGGGCATCAAAACACAGCTTGCAAAGAACATTCTGTTCTCAATAAAATTCAGCCCCTGAAGGTAGACAACCAAATGTGTTTTCAGACCCTTAAATCAGTGGTATGATTTTCACTATGTGTGTAATTCTTCATGGGGCATAGGTACTGCAAACATTTCCAAAGATAAAAGCAGATGGTAAGGTCTCAGTGCACACAAAAGTGACTAAGCATGTACATCAAGAAATGCTGGCTTGACTGTGTTTTGCATTAATCCATTCTGTTACTAAAAAGACATAATAAAATTCAGCCATTCATAGATTTTATATAACTTAAGCAGGTCTTGATATAACACAGGGTAAGTGCAGTTCTTGTTAAAAGATGTACAATTTTTTCTTACTGAAAATGCTTGCTATTTGCAGATTTGAGGTCTTCTGTATGCATATTAGCAATGATAATAATATCAAATTCAATGCAAACTTCTTCAATTCAGCTTGGCTTATTGTATTCAAATTTATCAATATGCATAGTTTGGTAAGTTACTGCAATGTACAAATGAGACAGACAATGTGAAATACTGGTATTGCCCATATTTACACTTCAGTATGTGCAAATAAAATAAAACTGAGAGAAGACACTACACTTAAAATTGAGCAGCTTAAGAAAAATAAACACATATCTGTCTTTTTATAAGCAAAGAGGGCACTGGAATGTAAATAGCTAAATGGGTAAAGAATCCCTAGGAGTTAGGCATTTGTGAGAGCACAAAGAGAAATGCAGGGATAGTCAAGGGGAATGTGGAATAGAGAAAATTTGCCATCATATTGATTATATGAATGGGTTGTTTATTTTTGGCTCTGATTCCTGGAATGATAAATGTAGCACCCTGAAAAGTGACAGAACAATACCATTTGCTTACATGTAACATGGGTAAATAGAAAGATCTCTTCATTGAGAGTAAGGAATGACAATGAAAGTGCAATAACATGACTTCAGGTTAATCACATAGACAGCATAACATTAATAGAGAGGCAATGCACAGTTCCAATGTATATTTAGTAAGCAAGAAAGTCTGTTTTCATCTGGAATGCCTATTTTGGGATATAGAAGATAGGGACTAAGTTGCCAGTTCTGCCACCATGGTGTTACTTGCTGTCTTCCTGATTTAGCTCTCTGTAAGAGGGAGATAATAACACTTTTCCATCCATCCTCATATTTCTGTGGTGACATGTATGACCTTTCACATAAGCCAGGACCTGACTAAGAACCTTTAAAATGTGGGTCAAAAGCAAATTTTAATCTCAATAGGAGACTAGAGGCAAGAAATGGCTATAACACAGATTGGAAAGGACAGGGAAATATTGATGTTTTATTGTTCTGTAAGAGAGTCAGGGCTTCTTATATATCTGCACTCCTATCAAGATTTTTTAGAAGTACCAAGGCAAAAATAAGTCTTAAGGAAGATTTTGACCTGAGATAATGCAAAAAGAGTGTATTTTGTTCCCCAGCATGTTGGAAGCAGTATCTCCCCATGGAAAAATCGTGAACATACCTATCTGCAAACTGAATAGGTTGGAAATGGATGTTTGTGCAATGGGCAGCATGAAAAGGGGAATCAATTTCTGAATACCTAATAATATAGAGCAGTAGAATGGTGATAATGAAAGAATTTGAGATAAAGGACTTGCCAGATGCACCAGAGACACATGGGAAAAGGTGCATAGAATAGTGTGCAAAGGCCAAAATGGAAAGGTGAGCTGAACAAACAAGACTCAATTTGTCAAGGTCAGAGAAAATAGATAATGGAGCTGCAACAGCTTGGGAGGCTAGAAGAGAGTTTTCTCTATCTGTTAGTTCTATTTAGATTGTAAAATCTCTAGTGCAAGGCCTCTTCCTAGCTTTGAAAGTGGAACTGATTAGGTGAAAAGCTGGATTTTTTCATCTGCCAAGACTTGGATTTGAACTTTTAACTTGTTTGGGGGTTTTTTTTTGAGTTTGTTTGTTTGTTTGTTTGTTTTGTTTTTGTTTTTGTTTTCTCTTTCTTTCCTTAATGCAAGGCAGAGAGTCACTGTCTTTTCTGATGGCAGTGTTGGGCATTTCAAATATAAGTGGGAAAACAGAAGGTTTACACCCTGAGAGCTCATTACGATACGGAAATGAAGACAAAGATATATTTATTTATTTTTCTCTCTACATCAAAATCTTTAAAAAATATGCACTATGAGGTATAAATGTTATAGGGGTCCTTCCTACTCTTCCATCTCTTCCCATTGCACTTTCTTTAGCCATGGTCCTCTACAAAGGATAAGCACTGAAGTATACCTGACAGTATCAACATCTGTAGGCTGAGGACCTGTAGGTGGGCATAGCTGTGTATTCAGAACCATAACACTGAGGTACTTATGATGCTAAAATATATTACCATATATATTCATACTGAGTTAGATTTCCCCGTCTGTAAAGTGACAAGCATTAACAAAAGGCAGTGAGAAAGGAGAAATTAGATTGTACCTGCATTTGGAACTCAGGCAAAGTTTACAATAAACATAGACTTAGGTTGTGGCTTATAGGTAGTATGGAGGTCAGAATGAAGACAATCCTTTCTTTAAGATTTAATGTAAGACTTCTGCTATATTTTAAAGATTGTGAACAGTATATATGCACCAGTGTATGTTTGTGTTTAAAATATACAAAGGGACATAGCTGTACTTTCATACTTCCAACTTGTTATTTCTGTCGTCTTTAATTATATTGGAGACTGGAGATGGGAGGTCTTCCTTTCCCAGTTGTACCAGTTCTGAATATAAACATAGCTAGAGCTGTAACTGGAGTGAAGTAGAAGATATTCTACTGCAATCCTCCATCTACAGTCCTGGTGTCTGTGCCAAGTCACACCCATTCCTATTTATCTTAGAAACACATATGTTCATTGTAAATTGTTATCTGCAGAAGACTTTAAGGACAAAAGGAAACAAAGTAAAAATAATCTAAGAAAAGAGGTTGGGAGAGAAAGAGGGAGATTAAGACAGGATGGAGGCAAAGGACAAACAGAAGCACAGCTGAAGATTTGTGAGAGACAAAAGGTGATCCCTCAGTGGACAAAAAGCTGCCCTAGATTGTGTAAGTTACTCATAGCAGCTCCAGCTCCAGGTATTTGAGACACCAAGCTGGGCTACTTTGTATGCTTCCTGGTATGCCAATACCAAGATTGCACTTCCAACTCCCAGCTGCTTCACAGCAGTGCTTGTGATTCAGTTCTGGGAATGAAACCAAATATTTGGCTGTGCTTGTGCCTGAAATGCACAGTGAGTTCCTTTCTTTTGCTGTGTACAAAACTAAAATGAAAAAGAAAAAAAAAAACAAAACAAAAACCACCATTCTAGACAGTTAAAGTTCTCAACAAGCTTGCTAATCTTCTGTGATATTTTTTTCCTGTTGGGTGGAAAGAAGAGGAAAACTCCTTTTTGACAAAATAGAACAAGTATCAAGTTATGCAATGGTAGCTCTGCTAAATATGACTATAAATAATGTAATAAAGATAGTAAGAATATATACATGTTACTGGATGGATGGAAAGCCTGTTTCTCTTGTACTGGAAAACAAATTCATGACAACTAACTGGGGTTAGTAGGTTCAAAGGAACTAAGATAGAAAGCAAAAATACAGTCCATTTGGCCTTTTTTTTCTGCATTACAAACATTTGACATTTTCAAGGTTTCTGCTACATCTGAGTGATAGAAAATATTATTATTTGTTTTAAAGGAAAGGTTTAGTTTTTTGAGGTTTTGTTTCATTTTTTTTAATAGGTAGAACTTTTAAGGAAAACAAGTGTTACACGAAAATTGTGTGAGATGGCAGCAGAGAGTTTCATTGATGTTTTTTGGTGGGACCACAGGAAGTAATTTTCAACATGTATGTTGAAAAAAGGGGTTTTGGGTCACTGAGATTTTCACACCCCTGCATATTTTTCAGCAAAGTTCTTCTTGTAGGAAATTTAAGACTATGAATAACATGTATTTGTTATTTACCTTCATCGGATTCCTAATTAGTACCCTACACAATGGTTTTGATTCTTCTTCCCTTCATAACAAAAAACCCCAAGGCTTTCCAAGTGTAATTCTTCACTAAATAAATTCTTATCTGCTCAATACAAACTTACATATACATTTCATATGCACATGCCTCTACATATATCTCTGTAGTTTGCCAGTTTCAAGTTTTGCAAATAATAATGCTGGAGAATTCTAGTAAGTTGTTCCAGTGTTTAATTCCTTTCACTCCAAAGAAATGTGTCCTTCGTTTTGAAAATACAGAAAAAGCTTCCAATCATTGTATCACTTGTTATGCCTCTTTCTGCTAGAGAGAGTGCCTCACCATTATTGTTTCCTTCTGTATATGAACCTTTTCTTATATGCTGTGAGTGGTACCCTGTGTGAACACCAGAATAGTGGCATAGAATGACAAAATTATTCCCAGCAGGGAGGGGAAGACGATAACTTCCTTTCTTTGGGGCTTTTTTTCCTTTATATCCTTTTTCCCATTTCTGATAATGGCAGTTGCAAAGCTGTGAGATGTTCATGTAAAGAAGCATGTCAATGTGTCAGCTTATAAAGAAGAGCACAGAGTGTTTGAACAGTTGAAAGCAAACCAATGACATGAGAGAAACATGCAAAGCCACATGTAGCAACATCATCATCATAGTTTAGAGGGAGGAATAGGTCACAGCCAAGCTAGTGAACTGCCAGTCCTAATCTCTTAGTATTGTGAAAGACTGAGGCATAGCTAACAGTGATCAAAATAACCAAACTGATATACTAAATGACCTGTTCTGTTTTCAGATATTCTTCCCTGTGCAAGTCATGGAGGTATTCACTGTTGTAGTGCACTGGATCACAAAGAGGATTCTTTTTCAAGAAGTAAACTTGTAATTTTACGTTGTTTGTAGTATAAATCATTCTTTCTGTCCTCATACAGGGCCAGAGTACACACTGATGAAGACTGGTGTTGCTCAAAAAAATTCATTGCTAATTGATGCCAGCAGAGTCTTCTAACTTCTTTTTTTTTGTATACAGGGAAGCTGAATGAATCACATAGTCTTATTTTTTATCTTCAAGTACTATCTTATTGTACTTATTTAATTATTTAAACTATTTATCTATCCTGAAACATTGCCAAACTTGAATAAAATCATGCTAAACCCTTCAAGGATGATCATGTTAGACACTCAAGAGAACTGAGACCACAGCTGGGATTTCAAAAAGTTTCTACTTCCTGGGCTGAATGAGCTTCCTGAGGAGACAAAGTAAGTTCATCCAACAACTGAAGGAACTTGAAGAATTCTTTGAATGTTATTTTAAATAGCTTTTGTATATCACTCTCTTCAGTCTTGTTCTGAGTTAGTTGGGTTTGAGCTAGAAGCAGAATTTGCCATTCCATGGAAATATGTTGGATGAAACATAGATGTTTTCAGTCTACAGAAAACTGCTATGATGACCTGGAGTAATGGATTTTGAAGACCAAAATGGCAGGTGCTTTCAAGATAGTTGGGTGGGACTCTGGTTCCACCAATATGTGGAAGGGTGTGACTCTGTTTCACCAGTATGTGGAAGCTGTAAGGGCATGAGCATGGCCTCAGCATGTTAGCTCTAGCTAACATAAATGTTTCAGCATTCCCAAATAAGGACTAAAAAAAAGGAAAGTAAAAGAAGAAGAAAAAAAAGAATTAAAAACATAAAAGAAGAAAAAAAATTCTCTGATTTCCTTTACTAGGTGATAAAGTGGCAGGAACTTATGCCTTAAACCTTCTAAAGAAACTTAATAGTTGTAAAGTAAAAATCAACAGTACAACAACTAAATTGAAATATTCTTTCTGTGTCTATGGTACAGGGACAATAAAAAGTCATCACCAAAGACTTAATAAATTTTCATCTCTAACAAAGTTAATCTCTCACAGGAATTACATAGATTATTTCTGTTCACTTTGATTATTATTTGTTATACTTCTTATTTAGGTGGATACTGAACAGAAATTATCATTATTGATTTAAAGAAAGGTATGTTGCTTTTTTTTTTTTTTATCCTCTGTGATACAGGAAGACTATATTCTTCTTTGTGTGGAGCAAATCAGCAGATATGGTTGGGCTTATGGCCCTTCTTGCTTCCCAGAAGATGTCAACAAAATGCGTGGATCTCCTTCTTACCAGCTCTGAGTGGTTATATCATTTGAAGTTTGAAAAAATTCTCTTCTGACTCCTATACAACACCTTATTATGAAAGTATTGGGCAGCTATACATTTCATCTTCACAGTTATTATATATGCTCCTTGCTGGTTTTTTTTTCCTTCCTCTTACAGATGTTTGAAATGTGTGGATTTGTCAGAAAGCACAAAAATTGTTTCTTTCTTTTTATTTTTTCACTTTTAGCTGCAGATGAAAACTGAATTATGAGCCTAAATATTTGCTGAAGAAGAAAAGGTTTTTGACAAGTTTGTTTTCCCAGATATCTGCATTAAAATCGCCAGTCCAGGCATTTTATATGTCAGGCTTGATGGATGGTAATTTTTCTCTGAGAGAGAATAAAAAAATACACTGACAAAAAAGGATTACAAGCTGTGTTTCTAACTTTTCTGAAGAAGAAAATCTCTCTTTTAACCTTGCCAAATGAAGGTAGCTGGACTGTCATTCTTACTCTTCATGAGTTTTAACTGTTTCTTTAAACTCAGTGTATGTCCCAACTTCATCTTGAGCTGGATGACAGTATCATGATAGTATAAAAAGTCTTTTAAAACTATAACTCGATGTATATCTCTGACTTGTTATATTTCTCCCCAATAAAAAAATGTCATGCTAACAAGTATTTTCAAATATGTTACAGTCCCACTCAGTCCTCCCTTTCATTAATTTATTATCACTTCAAAATAAGGGGAATGAAGGGTCTTCAGTTTCTGGTCTCTTGTTTTTCCTTCCTATTTCGTGTGAAGTTTTCCAAGCTATTACTTAGGCTTCTCTCTTGTAATCATATCACTGCATTTGACTGCAAAACTTTCTCAACTGCTTAAGTTGAATTGCTTTTAGGCAGAAGATAATGAGTTTCCTTTCCTGTGTTAGCAACAGGTTTTGGAGTTGCTTTCTGATGCACAGGTGTACACCTCTATGCAACTTGCTCATGAAAGGAGAGAATATGATTTTGCAAACTATGTAAGGATAGGCATCTGAGGATCTGGAAAAACAAATTATTCAATATATTTCCCTTGCCTTATATTGTATTCATGCTAATTGTCATGGCTTAGGGTCAGGGAGGCCCCTTAGACCTATGACAGACACTCTCTGTTAACCTCCCTCCCTCCTCAAAGGGGAAGAGAAAGTGAATAAGGGAGAGAAACTGAGCAATTAGAAAAGGAATCTGGAAAATGAAAATAATAATAATAATAAAAATGGATTATATACAAAGAAATACAAAATCAGTATCAAACCTAACCCCCTTGACGGTAATTTTGTCACCGTTACGACTGATACTGTGGAGCAGGCATTGGAACATCCCAGACTGGGCCCAACAGCAAATGGGAACTGTGTTCAGGAGCTGGATTCTGGCACTGGATTCAGGAACACACAGATCAGGATTGAAGGCAGAATGGACAGAGTCCTCCTCAGATGCTCTGAGGAAGAAATTGGAAGAGGACACAAGCTAAGCTAAGCAAAGCTGTCATAGTGGGGCAAGAGGGACAAGATCCTCCTGATCCTTCAGCTTTATATCGAATATGATGTACATGGGATAGAATCCCTAGCTGGTCAGTTTGGGGTCACCTGTCCTGTCTGCTCCTCCCTGCAGGTGTGCCCTTTACTTTCTGCACCCCCCAACATGGTACACAAGATCCAGCAGTGGCCTTGGTCTGCACATCAATCCTTGGTAGTAACTCTAAACATGGGGTGTTGTCACTGTTAGAAGCAGACATTATCTGTGAAAAGATGCTGTTAACTTCAGAAAGTGCAGTTAGAAGAACAGAGCTGAAAAGTAAAATACTGAACAGAATTTTCAAACCAGGACACTAATGTAGATGTAGGCTTTTACTATAATGTTTTAGTTAGATAGCAAATCTATGAAAGCATTGTATCTAGTTAATTATTTTGGTTTTTACCTAACTGGCTTCTTACTCATGTAGCAGCTACAACAGCAAGATCTGATCCTGGTTTTAACCTGTCACAGAGATGATGATGGGTAAAAACAGCAGTGAGTTAATGAGTAGGACTGGGAAGGAAGTAGTTTATCCATGACTGTTACATTTAAAATTTAAAGTACTTTTTTAAAGTGAGTGGGTCAGTGAGTGAAAACATTTGGTAGTTTTCCAGCTTTTGCTCTTTTCATGTTCTACATGGAAAATAATTCATTTATAAAACAGAAGAATACAAAGATTTAATTACAGAAATATCAGAACAGGGGCTTCAACAGTATCACCTTAAAGTAAAAACCAAAATAACTATTGTCACGGTTTAGGGTCAGGGCGGCCCCTTAGACCTAAAAGACACTCTCTGTTAACACCCCTCCCTCCCCAAAGGGGAAGAGAAAGGGAATAAGGGAGAGAGACTTGTGATTAGAAAAGGA
>JANHGN010012030.1:149825-185869 GCA_024605025.1 Megaceryle maxima
GTTAGTTAGAAGTACTGAACTGAAAAGTAAAATCACTGAACAGAATTAGTTCTGTTTTCACTCAAACCAGGACAACTATAAAAACTATAGAATGACAAAAAGCCACAAATAGGTGTGAGGATTAAGCCCACAGTACCGGCGCTTACTTTGTGGGCAACATGCTTCACGTGTCAAAACTATTTTCAATACCATTTTAAGTAACATAAGAATCTCCCTGATACTTAGTAATCTGAAGTAATGTTTGTGATGTTTTGAAGCACAGTTAATAGTCAAGACCTTCTTTTTTTTTTTTTTCCTAGCATTTTGAGAAAGATCCCTGTTCTAGCTGTTAGCAGTTTCATGAACTTAAAACCTTTTTCACAGAGATAATTTGATTAAAGCTTCAACCTTACAGAACTGCATGACCAGGGTGGCAAAAGTGAATTCTATTTTATATTTTTCAAATAGTGCTGTTCTAAGAATACTTAATTTTCAAATATAATTTTCATATATATTTCTAAATAACTAACAAAGATACAGCTTTATCCCTTCATAAGCAAAAAGAGCTTTGACTTTGTTCTTATTGAAGTTGGAAAGCTGCTGTAGGATAGAGGATTGAAAAACATTCATAAATTAACAAAATTTTATATGCTATAGTAAGTAGTTATCCCTGTCCAGATTTTTTTATTGTTGTTTTTTTACACACCATTTGCTATGTAACAGTTCCTGGCAGAACATAACACATGTCCTGAGATTCATGAAAACTTAATGGAGCTTGATTTCAAAAGCACAGGGATAAAAATAGGTGCTGGAAGAATATCTTAACATAGAATGTTTTGTCAAAACCTCCCGTGTCTCATAACATCTCACAACATGAATTCTGCTCTTGTTTTCTGTTAGCTCCATCCTGCCACATTAACTTTTAATGATTTTTCTTCTATTTTGCTGAGTTGATTAGTGACACTTCCATTTTCCAGTTTCAGGGGACTGAGTAGAAACAACCTGCAGGTGACATCTAGTTATCTGGATAACATCCAGCAGCTGGAGGAACTAAGTCAACAGGCCTCTCTCTCTGAGTTTTTCAAACTGAACATGAAGATCCTCCACTGCCATTCTGGATATCCCCAGAAAGCCATGGGTGATGTAGAAATGGGTGAAGATGTTATTGTTTAAAAATATCTGAAGGGCAGTGTCTTTTCAGTGGTGCCCAGCAACAGGACAAGGGGTAATGTGCACAAACTGGAACACAGGAAGACTTTCAAAACCTACCTTGACACATTCCTGTGCAACCTGCCCTAGCTGAACCAGCTTTGGCAGGGGCTTTGAACTAGATGATCTCCAGAAGTTTCTTCCAGCCCCCACACTTCTGTGATGGCTAAATATTATCACCTGTCAATTAGCGAACTGCAAGGAGCCAACCATCTGATCAGGAAAAAAAACTATAAAAGAGAGAAAGACAAAGAGAATTTTCCATGGTCACATCTGGTCACTGACAGCAGTGATGGGTCAGGTCCTCTGTTATGTAACTCTCCACCTGCACTGTTTTTAATGTTGTCATCCTCCACCTATATTTATGTAAATTATACATTGACAGAGGCTTTCCTCCACCCAAAGTGTGAAGAGTTTTCAGATTTTACCATGGCTCTTCATCTTTTAATTTCATACTAGAATACTATGGATATTGCAGCCTGGAGAGCTGTGTGCCAAAGGATGATATTTGTTGTTAAGAGAAACTACCACGCTTTTTCACAGCGCAGCTATGCTAATAATAAAAAATATATTGTCTCCACTTGGAATAATCAAGTACATTGTTTACTTAAATCAAAACGTCTGAGTTTATATATGCTTTGAAAACTTTTTAAACCAAGACCATTTATGGTGCATTTAGTATTTACAAGATTAAGGTATTTCTGCTTGCACATAGAGTAAAGCTATTACTCAGAAAATGCAGTGTTTTAAAATCTCCAGGGGGTTGTGGCTCACAGATTTTTTAAAGTTAATTGCCTAGATCTTCCCCAAAGTCCTCTGAGTCCTATTTTGGGGGAGCCTAAGAAGTTGGCTTTGTTTCTCTGCCACTTCCCTGGAGCTCTAGAAGAAAATAGGTTTATGCTTATGCCATTTCCTACATATGTCACCAGAATGTCAATTCAAAATTTATCTGGATATCAGCCTTAGAAGGAAATATCGAGGGGATGGTGTGATTTTCAGGAGGGAAAAATATAGTCCACAACAAGAAAGAGTAGAAACCAGTTCAAATGAGGATAATATTTAGAAACCTCAGCTTAAGGACAATTTGGCATATGTTCCTCAGACCTCATAGTAACATTTCCTTTTATCTTAAGTGACACTCGCCCACATTTAGCAAATACATCTAACCTAAAATACAATTTCATAGCAAATGCCCTGACAAATCAGCTGGTATTGTATTTCAGTTAATAATGCATTTATTAGCAGAATTTCACAGAGATAGAAAGATGGTAGTCAAGGAAGTAATTTTGCACTTAAGGTAATATATGTACTTCATCATAGCAACTGGCTACTCTATTGCAGGTCCTCATCTATACATCTAGTATAATGAGACATATCTTCCTATGGAAACAGCAATTAAATGTTTTTTCTCTGTCAGATATTTCATTAGCTTTAAGTCCCTCAGTCCCAACATAGCAGCTCTGGGTGGGAAATAAACACTGCCATGGACAGTTGAAGGCATAGGAAACACTCAACTGTCATTGTCCCTAAGATGGAGTTTCATCCTCACTTCCTTTTCCATAGTTGTTTTGTCCTAAATTAAAAGAATTAGAATTTAATCCTAAGGAAAACAAACATATTTAATGGGCCAAATAATGCATTTCTTGTGCCAAAGATTTCTTTCCACCTTCTACTTTCTATATTTTTGTTTACTTCAAAGAGAAAGACAGAGTGAAAGAAAGGGAATGAAATAAATGTGTTGGATTTTTCACTGTAACATCCACACCTGACAAGGTTACTTAGCAGGATTTTTGCCATAATGGTGTTCCATCCAAAATCAGCTAAAAGCCTATCTGCAATTTATTAGCTTTTAAATTTTTTTTTTTTCTCTTTAGGGAATTTATAAGTGGCAAGAGCAGTCCAGTGAATTAAATATTTTTTGCAGTAGTGTCTGTTAGGATCTCAGGATATAAATGTATCCCGCCTTTATTTTCATTTTTTAAACACAGAAACAAATGTGAAGGTGTTACAAACATGTGATACTGGGGTTTATACCTGAGACTAGAGCATATAATTAAAAATAAAAATAAATATATAAGATCTTCCCAAAGCAGCTGGATAAACATGCGCATATAAAGCCTAGCTCTGCCTCACATCAATGGCATATTTTGTATTCAGTGTGTTTTGTGCTGATCACAGCTTTCAGTCAGGTCAATCTCATCTGCTTTGTTTACTAAACACCACATGTATCTCACTGTGCCAGTTTTTATTGATTTGAATTTTATGCAATTCCACTGAATGCTACAAAATACTGTAGCACTTGAGATTAAAGCTGTAGAGAGCTGCATATAAACAACAACATTTTTAATTTAAAAAATGTATTTAAGTACTACTAAGATGACAGGTTGATGAAGAACAGACCCTTGTTCTTAGAAGATGCTATGCATTATATGATTTATCACCAAATTGGGCCTAGATAAAAGATTAAAATCATTAACTAATTATCTAAACTCAGTCCAGCATCTTTTAACATAGTCCTATACCCTGCTAGCAGCTAAACTGAAAGTATGTGAACTGCATAAAACTGCAAGTTCTATGTAGGTTAGCTGCAGGAAGGGACAATAAAAAGTAAAACTAAACCTGAGGCTATTTAGCACAACAGATGCAAAGGGATTCACCTGCTAAGGACCTCTAGTTGAAAGCCTGCAAGTGGTCATCACACCTGGGATATGGCAAACAACTGCTTAAAGATAACCACAGCTTTTTATAAAAGTGTGCAGTACTAGTCTGAGCTGTTGATATTCTGTATCTACCTGGATCCTACATAGTTCTTCAATGCAAAATATCCATTTTTAATAGTTTGTTGGCTAAAAAGCTTTCCACCCTCAGAAATCCAACCTTCTTCAGGTACTCAGCTGTAAACTTACCACATTTTCCTTCCAGCTGCAGTTGGGATGGTAATGTATCACAGAACACAATTACAAATACAAAGTTTTAAGTTAAATGTGAAATTATTTTCACCCAGAGAGTGTGACATATTAAACCACTCTGCTTTTAGCCTTGTCTGTCATAGAGTTTTAAGATCCTGAAATGGCTTTTCCTGACTGCTGGCAGCATGACCCAGCAAGGGCACACCTGAGTTCACAGAATCTTAGCATACACATACTGGTAACTGTATACAGAACAGAATGAGATTATCATGCTGTTGGAAAGGTAAATGTAGAACACATTTTAAAAAGCTAAATTGCATTACTGCAACCCAGCAGAACTAAAGTTAAAATTACTCGGTTTATTCACCTATTTCCTTCTCCTAGGCTAGCTTCTCTAAGCCAAAAGATTGATCCTTAGATCAGAATAATAGCTCTTGTAGAATGAGAAAGTTTCAATATTTTAAAATAGTAGAGGTGTTTGTTAGAGTTATTATGAAACTCAAGCCAATCAAAAGAGAAAAATACTCAGATTATTTCCTTTTTAGAGCTGTAATCTCTATAGGAAAAAATAATAATACAGGTTGTACATGTTCAAACCCAAAATTTATTACTATTCTTGGAAACAAATAGTTTGGAACCAAACATCCATTTTAAAGTGAGAATAAGCTAAATGTCTTCCAATTATTGTTTGGACTGCAGTCAGTCATTACTTTCTGAAACTATGATGAGTTTTAAAGAGTGCTGACACCCTAAGTCCCAGGTGAACTGCAGTGATGGGTCATTGGTTTTGCAAAAGTCAGGAAAGTCAGGAAAGGGGACTGCTTTCAGCTGCACTTGTTCCATGTAGCTATCTGAGCTAGTTTGGCAAAGATGTGTTCATATGAACAGTTCCAAGCTCATTATCTGTATCATGATCATAAAACTATAGTGGCATCAGTTATGATGTTCCTCCCAACTGGGTGACCTTGTGTGACCTACAAGTGTGTCAGTTTGTCTCTACTTGGAAAATCAGGACCATGAATTTATCTTAAATTAGTTGAGATTAACTGAATTCAAGGAGAATCCAAATTGAATAACTGTGGTGCCAAGTTTAAGGTCTCACATCAGGGAAAAACAGTCAGCTCTGGAAGCAAAATGTATGGAGCTTCCATTGCACCACTTGTTCAAAGATCAGTTTATTTATTTAGAGAAACATGGTATTGTCAGTCATTAACTGTGTAGTTTACTTTAACACCAGTTATTAGCATCAGCACACAATCTGGAAACGAAGAATCAGAAGCACATTTCTGAAATGAGTTGGTGCACTCTGTACAATTTAGTCATCTATGCACAGGCTTGGGGGCACAGAACAGCCAGGGAGTATCCACGCCCCCTCCTGTGGTGTACAGTCTCCTCCACTGGAAAGTGCACTGGAAATTATGTCTGAAAATATTTGATAATCACTATCTTGATGTTTTGTTTTTCCATTGTTTTAAAACCTTTCAGACATTGTGAACAATCCCCATAAAAATCCTTATGTTTCAAATCGGAAAGATAGTTAAGCAAAAACCCACATCTCTCCAATGGAGCCAGAAAAATCACTTAATCTCTGCAGTTAAAGACAGTAGTCACTAAGATGCAGGCACCATTGGACCCTTAGGTAGCATAATCACTGCTCTGAGATCTTCTAGAAGCTATTTAATCTATATTACTCTCCAAAATAGACCTTCTTTTAGGATTATTAGACAAATCACCAGCCTATTTTCTTGTCTCATTTGCACCTGGTCTCCTGTATTGTGTTCAGTTAAAGAACTCAGAGCACAGCTTTCCTGACATAAAACTGAAATATAGGACACAAGAAAGGGATTTTTTTTTGTTTGTCTGGTTGGTTGGTTGGTTGTGGTTTTTGTTTGTTTGGGGTTTTTTTTGTGGAGACAAAGGATAGTGGAATGCAAACTAGAAACTGCATTTCATCCCAAAGCCAAAGATTTAATTTCAAATTCCATATTCTATTAACCCTTCCATTTATTTTGCATTTTTAAATAAAATTGAACGTGTAAAACAATTTTTTACAACACCAATATAAAGGGCTGTGGCATTTTTAATACACTATTCCATAAATTTCCTCCCTACTTCTTCCCAAATAGTGTAAATTAACCTCCTCAAGAAATAAACTTTTTAAAATATTTACTCATCTGTATGTAACTAAAAGAGACAGTCAACTCAAAGTTCACCACATGTTGGTAAGAAAAAAAGTAGTATTTCTTCTTTTGGGCACCAAAAGATAAAACGTGTTATTTGTATTACAAACATAGCAACCAAACAGCAGGCAACACCAAAGGATGCAGTTCAGTATTTTACTTGAATACGTGTACTAGTTCCCCCTTTATTTTTACTTGAAGAGAAATTCCCAAGAGAAGAATATTCATGGTTACACTAAATTTTATTTTGGCATGGTGAAATCTTCAAAGTTAATATGACTTATTTAGGCTCACTTCCAACTCTTTTTTTAGTTTCTGATTTCTCTTGCAGAAAGACACTGACAACAATTTCAAGAAGCATTTGGATTAAGCTGGGAGCCAGCAAAGCACTTAAGTTGGTGTTCTTAATAAAATGCATCTTCCATTAAAATCACTGTGACAGCCTGTAAGCTTAAAAATAAGCATATGCTTAACTGCTCTGATGAATTACAGAAGATCAGAAGTTTTATTAACACTGAGAGATCCTCAAGTTTGTTATTTCTTTTCTTCTTTTAGCCCATTGTTCAAATGAAGCTTTGTAATTGGAAGGTTTTGGACTGTGATTGAAAGCCAGTCACAATCCATCACTGGAAGGATGTGGAACATATGATCAATTGAGACAGGCACTTAGTTTTAACTTTTAAATAACAGTAATCAGTTTTTGCAAACAATCTTCCCTTTGTCTGCCTGAGACAGTGATTTCTATGCCAACAATTGCTTTCATGGGGTTTTATCAGTTGCTCTCTTCTTTTAGCAGGTCAAAAATAGGTGATGTGGATTACCTGGAGCTCAGCACCAACCACCAAAACTTTAAATCTGTATAGCTAGCCTCTGTAGAGTGCAGAGTCATTCTGTGCAAGTGGGATATTACTTCTTTTGCAGTAATGACTTAATACCTTGCACAACATGTTAAGAGTTCCACATATGTTAAGTTGAACCGTGTCCCTCAGTGTTTCCAGGAGGAAAGTTTCATAGCTTTGGAGTAGAGCAAAGCAGCTAGAGACTGCTTTTCCAGAGTGTCATGAACTTACCTAAGCATTAGGTAGTGCATAAAGTTCATAACACGCAGACCCTCTTTCATATGAATTTAATTGAACCACTGCCTTATCTCAGTGCTGTAGAAGACTTGAGCAATACTAGCAATGTCAAGATCATCGAAGACCTAATTCGCTATGAAGTGAGTTACGCAGAACAGGACTTCTCTTAATCTTAGCCATCTCAGAGTGAAATGGAGCTGCCTTTACATGGTTAATGCTGAAAGAGAGGAACAGGATAAACCACCTCCTAGAGATATGTCTCTGCAGTGTCTAGAGATAGATTAGCTCAAATATGTAAATCTAGACACAAGAGTGGCAAGATTAACTATCTGCAAGAACAAGGCATAAAGAAAGTTTAGATATTCAGTTTCTACCAACAAGTTAAGCAATCAGGTATGCAATTATTTGGTATTAAAGGCACTTTTGGAGATAATTTTCTTGGCAGCTAATTAGACTAAAGGTAGGGATGACTACAGAGGGAGAGATGTGAGGTGTTTTTCTTTTTAGACATAAAATTCCATGTATCACACAATATTTTTTATTCCATTACTCTTTTCTTTTTTATGATGAAACATTGAATGCAGCTAACTGCTTTAGTGAGATTCTTGCCTTACAATAGTTTGAAATAGAAAAACATTAAAGTTTATAGCAATAATTCTTCAAATTACAATTGCCTTTCTATACCAGAGATTTGTTTTTGTGGGAAGCTATGAAATATTTAATAACAGATCTTTACATAAAAGGAATTTTATTAAACAAAACATAAAAATACGGCTGTTTAAATTATTGACATCAATCCCTTGGAAGTTTGCTGGTACTGCAATTACTGCTTATTTCTAAGAGACAGTAATAGAATAACTTTAGGAAATATATTATCTGATATTGTTAATATCATATAAATGTAAATGTAAACAAGTAATTCCTGAAAAAATACCATATGTTAAGAACAAAATAGTAGTCTCTAGTTTACAGCTGTAATATTCTCATCTGAGAAATAAGACCAAAAATTTTCTGCTGCATTTGTTCACCCATTTTGACAGTGGCTGAAGACTGTAAGACGGGATAATTTCTGTGGTGGCCAAAGAAAATTTTCATATATGGTCACAAAGCTACTAAACCTCTGTTTTAAGAAGTCTGATATTGGTCATTTTTGATATGAGACACGATGCTCTGGAAGATGTATCGGTAAGCTGTCTCAAGGAAAAATGCTCTGCACCATCTCATCTCTATAATCTTGAGTGACAGCAGATCTACATCTTGAAGAAGGAAGCTTCAGCATCTTTTGTCAATATACCTTCTGCTCTGTAAAGCTGCAGCTCAAAGCCAGCTTCTTTGGTGTGATTTTTTCAAGTGGGTTGATTGGCAATTCTCAGCAGTGGTGCAAAAGTAGTTTTGTAGGGTTAATGATCAGTTATTCATTTTTCCTTATGCTTTTAAAAAAGACTGAAGACTTTTTCATATTTCATGTTTCAGACATAAGACATTGGAAAGGAAAATCAGTTGCCAAGTTTGAAGTTTCCAAGAGTGTTATATGTGAGCCTCGAGTTTACATCCATGTAAAAGGGCATAATGTTACAAAGAATAATTTTAGTCTGATGGCAAGGCACTTAGAAATTCTTCAGTAGAAACTTGTGGCTAAATCCTAGGCTATCAGCACCTAGCAGGAAGCAAAATACTTCATAATGGTTATACTGTAGGATAAATGCTGAAAAAACCTACATCTTTCACTTAGCTTATGCACTGTCCTTCTTATCAGACATTTGTCTTTGAATTAGGAGGTTTTGCCTTTCCTTCTAAGCACAGAGCAGAGGTTGTCCTAGTCACATAAAGGAAATGGTTCTAAGAATCTTGGAAATGGCTACCATGTGACTTTTCAATGTGTCAGTGCCTGTGTGAGAGACATGCATTTGACTGAAGGGCAAAGATGAACAAGCAGAAGGTTACATGGCACTGTAGGTCTGCAAGGCACATGCTTACGTGTCCACAGAAGAGGAACAGCACCAGTTCTTGGACCATTTCCGATGCTGCTCTGTATCTCTTGTCTCACCAGGAACAACGTGTTTTGCTTCTTTTAATTTCTGCATATTGTCAGGGTTGTGAGTAAAAGGCTCAGCATTCACTTGAGGTTAAGCAAACTAAGGTGGACATGGAAAACTACAGGACATAATAAAATTCTGGATGTGACAGGCAGCATTATATTGTGATAATACAATATACTGACAGAAATTACAGATGGGGCCATGAGGGATGACTGGATTTCATAGGTGGTTAAGGAAGAGTTATGTCAAGAAAAGACCAGACTTCACAGAGAACTGGAGGGGAGCATTTGGGACCTTGAAGGAACAAAAAAACCCCAAATGTTTAAGAAGCCTTTGGATATGGAAGTAGAAGAACTGGTACTAACGGGGAAAAAGAGCAATTAAGTCAGATTGTCTAGGTAACCATATCAGAAATATCAAATTTGGATATGGAAGTAGCAAAACTGGTACAAATAGGGAAAAAAGTAAATAGGACAGGTTGATTTTCTGGGAAGAGACTAGAGTGTAGAAAGGGAGGCACAAAGGCAGAGAAAAAGAAGCTCAAGAAACATGAAAAAGGAATACTAAGATGTGAAATAATATTAATGAGGCCATTTAGGAGCAAACCAAACATTCTTTCCTGGTCAGGAGGACAGGTGTGGAATCCTGGCTAACAGAGTATCCCTCTGCTTGAGGGTAGGAAGCTGTGCAGAGGGATTTGGACAGGCTGGAGCAATGGGCTGAGGTCAGTGGGATGAGGTTTAACAAGGCCAAGTGCTGAGTCATGCACTTTGGTCACAACAACCCCAGGCAATGCTACTGGCTTGGGGAGGAGTGGCAGGAAAGCTGCCTGGCAGAAAGGGACCTGGGGGTGTTTGTGGACAGCCAGCTGAACATAAGTGAGCAGTGTGCCCAGGTGGCCAAGAAGGCCAGTGGCATCCTGGCCTGGATCAGAAACGGGGTGACCAGCAGTAGTAGGGAGGTGATCGTGCCCCTGTACTTGGCACTCGTGAGACCACACCTTGAGCAATGTGTCCAGTTTTGGGCACCACAGCACAAGAAGGACATTGATGGGATGGAGTGGGTCCAGAGAAGGGCAATGAAGCTGGTGAGGGGTCTGGAAAGCCTGCCTGATGAGGAGAGGCTGAGGGAACTGGGGTTGTTTAGTCTACAGAAGAGGAGACTGAGAGGAGACCTTATCGGTCTCTACAACTACCTAAAAGGAGGTTGTAGCCAGGCTGGTGTTGGTCTCTTCTCCCAAATTACTAATGATAAAACAAGAGGAAATGGCCTCAAGTTGCATCAGGGGAGGTTTAGATTGGAGAGTGGTTAGGCATTGGAACAGGCTGCCCAGGGAGGTAGTGGAGTCATCATCCCTGAAGGCATTTAAAAAATGGGTAGACGTAGCACTTAAGGCTATGGTCCAATGGACAGATAGATGTTATTATGAAGGTTGGACCTGATGATCCTAGAGGTCCTTTCTAACCCTAATGATTCTATGATTCTAAGGAGCATTCTGTTACCACCATGTTAGTGATACTATCATTTCCTAGCATGTGCAATCTACACTGCTTATGTTAAGGCAAGAGTCTTCCAAATCAATGGGCTGTGCTGAGCTCTGCATTTCACAGTGCTTCAAACATTTCAGAACCAAGTTTGCTTCACAGTATAAGGAACCTTAGAAGAGGTAGCTGTAAGTCTTTTTATATTGATAAGTTTCTTTCCCTTTTTGTTTTTATTATTCCAGTGCTTTCTGTTGTTTCAATATTTATAAACTGTATCGATTGCTCATATTTTTTCTGCATACATCAGAACCCACCACAGCTAGAACATTAATTTGCACTGTCAAGTCAAATGCACACTTAGAGATATTAACAAAATCAACACCTCAGCCTATATCCAGTGCTATAAAACACAAGTGTCTAAGCTGCTTGCAATTCTAGGTATTCTTGCCTGCAAGTTTATAAATATTTTTTCTTTTATAAAGCAACAGTAACAAGGATTCTTCCTAATGCCTTTCATAGTTAAATTTAATGTGTGTATATATAGATGCTAAAAACCCCCAAACAACAGAATAAAGTAGAGAACTGAAAATACAGTGGACAGAGAGGGACAACTAAACTAATCTTGTTTTAAATTTATTTCAAAGATTAACGCTTCTAGCCTTTCTGTTGATTCTGATATGCATGCTCAACAACAGTAAGGTGGTTAAGAAGACATTGGCAAAATGAAGTCTTAAAATCCAAAGGAATGTTTAAGAGACCCAAGCTTGTGCTGATGAGATTCTGTGAATTTGGATCTGAAGTATGCAGAGTGCACCTGATTGTCTGAGACTTCTGCTCTGTACTTAGGACAAATATTTTTAAATAAAGTGACCATATTTTCAAGATTAAAGACACAGGACTTGATTTCACACTGAGATGTCTGTATTAGTGCCTAATTTTAGCAGATCATTGCACTGAAAAAAAAAAAGAGGAAAGTCTTAAGTGCATTGTAGCTTCTGCCCTCTTCCCACTCCACTAGCATAACCTGAAAAAATACTGGGTTATCTTGGGATAGCTCTACCTCTTCCCTATACTCTCAATTTCTTTTCTCACTCTTCCACTTGGTTTAGCAGCACTGTAGATTTTGCACAGTTAGAATTTGTTTCATTGTATTTTCACAGTTGAGGTTTGTTGCATTAGTTTTTTAAGTCTTCTTCAGCTGGAAGTTTACCTTGACTTAATCTGGCTGAGCAGTTTTCCTCTTACTGAGTCAAATGCTTTTTTTTTAATGTCTAATGACCTGTCAGATGTACTGAAAGTTGTTATTGCTTTTGTGGTCTTACATCCAGCATACAAGAGCATACAAGAGGAGCTCTGCATTCCAGTCAATGCAAGTTTGTAATTAACTCTAAAGAGTAGAATAGGGCACTCTCACTGAGAGTGAGAAGCAAATACTTACACACCATCCTGCTATATATTCTGAATATATAAATTTAACATATGTATTCTAGAGACCATATTTCAAATGAGATTTTAATATACAACGTTTACTATCGAAATATCTTTTTTTCATAAGCTTTGACTTGGAAAGATAAGTGTCTTATGTCAGTGTTGATTTGTCCAGAACTGATGTGTAGTTCACTTGGTAAACAAGCTTCTTGGGTTTTTGACATGGGTATAGTTTGAAAAGGTAGAAAGTGATGCTAAAAATAAATGCAAAGTAGGCATCTGATAACTTTGGATCCTGGAATATTTTCTTTCCTACAGTTTTGTTCTGAATCACACATATCTGAACAAAATACAACTGCCCTGAGAGAAGGGACTGGATCCCTTTGACACTGTCCAACCAGGTGGATGCTCTAACAAGCAAGTCTTGTTGTCTGTGTCATATATATGCTGAAAGCACACATTGGATTTGGGAAACACTCACTCCCCATTCCTCTGTGGGAAATATAGGTTTAACAGAGGTCTCCCAGTGACCAATCAATACTATGAATCAAAGACTTTTATCTCCAGATGTATGTAAAAGTGTAGAGCAAATCCTAATTGACAGTGTTTGATAAAAAACACATCTTTTACATTTAAAATATACCTTATTTTCATCATCATAAGACTCTCACAGCAAATATGAAACAAGAAGAGGTACATGCACTTCTACAGCATAGAGTATTACACCTAAATCCCAGTGGTTTCAGACATTAATTTCCTCTTTTTGGAGTTAGCATTAACTAGTCTAACCATTTTTGTATCTACTGTGTTTGGAACATCAGGTCCCATTCCACAGCATCCAATTGTCCCTGTAGGGTCCAAACCTCAGCATTCAAGTATCTTTACTAATTCAAAACATCTAACTCTCTTCCAACATATGGCCTGTCAGGCAGCAAGCAAGGTCCAAACTGAGAGCTAACTAGTTCAACTGGTTCACTTGAATTCACCACCCTGATACAGAGCACATCTAGTTAACAGGAGGCAAAGAAAGCCAGCATGTTATCTTGACCAGAAGCATATTGGTGTGAATAACTCCTTTCCAGCTCAAAGGTGGCTTGTGCTCATCCTACTTGAGTTTAGTCTGCCTCAGCCTACCAGTACAAAAATTACTTTCTAAAGCCATTATTATTACAGTACATCAAGTCCTAACTGTCACACATTTTTTTTCAGCCAGCTGGAGAGATAGCATAAGCTTTCTAGCCAGAGGACTAAAGGAGTGATGACAAAAGACTAAGCTTTCTGCTGAAGAACTCAATTTTTGACAGACCTACAGAGAATTTTCTCTACTATTGCTTCCTTCAATCAAGAGGTCAACATTGCTATGACCCTATGCATGCTGAGCTGTTCTCCTGCAGATTTAAATAAAACACCCCAAAGGAAATTCTGAAGTGGAACCATACCACAGGTGATTCTTCCTTTTTAAAGTTAGTATTTAGGTAAGTACTGGAGACTTCAATTGTAAGAAGGTAAAGGTATTATTGGGAGGTCTTGACGTGAAATAGCTGTCTATAGATTTAGAAGGTTAACTTCAGTGACATATAAACTAAAGATCAAATATGCTAAGAATAGTAAAGAATAACTCATTTTACAGAAGAAGAATAAGAAAGAAATAAATTCTGATGAGTACTGAACGTTATTCAGAATATGGTTAATTTCTTAAAAATCTGTTCAAAATTGATACAGTTGCTGTAGAACAGAAGTCTGCCCTTTTGGAAATGCAATTAAGTCATCCTTACTCTGTCCTCTCAGTTGTAAAATTTCCATTTAAATACAACACATCTAGGCAGCCCATGCAGAGAAATAAAAATCAATAAACAACAGTAACACTGGATGTCTGCTGAATATTTGGAAAGGTGAATTTTATCCAGGTTGGGAAAGTTAATACAAAATGAGCTCCTGTTTTCAGAGAGAGTTCTATTAGGCTTTGTTGTTAAAACTGAGTCTATGTGATAATGCATTAGTGATAGTTTTGGACTGAGTCGTTCTGGTGTGGGATGCTCGTTTTATCTACAGGCATCAGAATAATAACCAGTGTTGAAGGCTGGAATCAGTGAAGGTGTTTAGTCAGAATACAATCTATTGATTTAGTTAAAATCTATGCTACTGATTTTTATTATTAACAATCATACTGGAAGCAAGGTTTCTACTATAGACACCCAGAACTGTGTAAAATAGATTATTGGAGGGACTGACTAGCAATAATGAAGGTATCGTAGAACTGATTGATGAGGCTGTTAGATGAACTTTTTTGAAAATGCCTTATATTCTGTTAAAGACCATAGTTAGGAAGGGTTTTTTTCCTCCAGGACCACAAGGTCAAAATTTGCATCATTACCTTTTTTCAGCAGTTGTAATTATTAATCTTTTATACCTCCATCATGATAAACAAGAAAAAAAAATGGAAACCTGCCTGTAATACAGTGTTGACCCATACTGATTATAGAGCATTGTGTTTGGTATTATGTCTGAATACTATGGACCTTGTAGTGCCCAAAAGTGGTCACTTACAGCTGAATAAACTAAGATGCTATGAAGCATTCAAAAAAACCCAAAACAACAAGAACCAAATACCAAAAATCAAACCCAACAAAAAACAACATTTCAAAAACAAGTCCAATGACAGCCATCAGTGCAATTTCTGCCTAGCATAGATTTCTTTCTGGCACAAATCAACAATGTTTTTGCAAGGGTAGTGTTTGAAACTAAAACCAATGTCCAAGAATAATTTGCCTAACTGTAACAAAACCAACTAACTAATCCTAACAGGAAAACAGTTTGCTAGGGAAAAAGCTTATGAGATAAAAAAAAAAGTCTAGAGCAAGCAAGCAGTGGATAAATAGCTTATTCTAAACATGTGGAAAAATCAATGGCTTAATCTGCATCTTGAAGGCAGGGAGAGAGAGATGAACTAACCTGAAACCTTCAAAATCCCAGACAAAAATGATGATCAAAGCCTCATTTTTCTAGCCAATGCTGGTAAAGGTATCCCTTCTGCTTGCAATGTGTCATTTAAATATTATTCAAAGAGATTTTTATCTGTAGTTAACAGTGAGATACAGATTTGCTTCTGCTAGTAATGTGCACTCCCTCTCAAAACAACTCAACTGTGAATCTCTAGACTGATCAGATGTGACTCAGTGCCATTCTTCTAATATTGGCACTATTTAAAACCAACATAAATACATTGTATTCAGTAGCCCAAAGCTAGTATAAGTTCTTTTCTCTTCACCAAGAAGCTGTGTGAATCTTATGACTCTCTAATTCTGTGCCTGAATCTTAAACTCTTCATTGAATACTTTCAAAAATTAATTTTTTCTGCAGCTGAAAGAGCTGAATCTTGGAAATTAAGAAACAAATATTGATGTGGGATCTGCAGTAATTATTAGGCACCTAAGACAGAAATGTCTTTTTGGAAAGCCCTGTGGCAGAAAGACTTAACTAACATTTCATGTCATGAAACATGCACACATAGTAAATGGTTTCAAGGTATCTGCAGCTTTTGAGCTATAAGTTGTCCATCCCAAACCTGGAAGTACTAGTGTAAGGCAGGCTGCAGTGTACCACTGTTTTTAAACTGGGAGAGTGAGGAGAGTTTTTGAAAGACAAAATCATTAGTTGGTTTTGCAAGAAGACTTCTGACTACCTGTGATGGGCAGAGAGGCCTCAGCCACTAAAAAAGGAAGTTACATGCATACCCTGTCCTTTGTATTTCATATTGCTTAGCTCTACATGGCATTATGTTGATGAGGCTGCATTTCTACAACTCCTAGTTCAGTCAGCTGACTGTTCTGGATCCCATCTGAATGATCTGCAGGGATGTTAACTGATGCCAAGCAAAGCACTTCACAGATTAAACCAAAGGAGACTGAACTGGGTCCAGATCAGAAAAACTCTTCTGCAAAGGTACATGCCTTTGCTGGCTTAGGATTCAGTATCACATTAATGCAGCTTCTGGTACTAGCCTAACATAAGGGTGTGCTTTGTCATTAAACTATCCTAAATTAGGCTGCTGGTACCTCAGATATTTATGCACCAGCATACATTTTACAGCCTACACATGCAGAATCTTTTCAAACACTGTATGAAAAACCTATATACTCAATAAAGCATCCTGTATTTCACTGTGAGGCCCAGACACATGGCAGTTTGATGCTTCAATGCACAGCTTTTAGGCACCAAAATCTTTACTGGATTCGGGCCTAAGTAATTAATTGCACCAAAAGTTTAATATTAAACTACTTTTTTAGCTATTGTATATACTCTTCATTTAAGTGCAAATCATTACCTTCACTGTACCTATTTTACAAAACTGGGTAAAGTATTTCTTATTCAAGCTTTAAGCAAAAATGCAAATTTAAGAACACCACTTTAGAGTTTTTCCCAGCCTTAGGACTTGTTTGCTGAATAATGAACTGCTACTTCAAATGCAACTTTTCATTTAGAAAACACAATTTTTTTTTTTTTTTTCCATTTAAAACATAAACCATAAAACAAGAAAAGCCTTGACCACAGTCCTGTAGGAATGCCAGGAAAGAATTTTAGAACACATATAAAGTGTTTTAAACTGAATGTTTGAGGAGTTTGGGTTTCTTTTTCTGATTTAGTTAATACTCATGAACCAATTTCACCATGAGGATGATACAATTATAAGCATTAAATATGCTCACTTTAAGACCAGCAAGATAATACAAACATTGTTCTTAGTTTCAACACTTGTTGAAAGAAACCTATACAGTGTTCATTTGTAAGAATGTAAAAATAACATGAAGCATTTAATTACAGTATACAGGAAATTGTCTGAACATCTGTAACATGGAAAATGGAATAAAAAAATAAAATCTCATTGACACTCTCTGATGTCAGAATGACTAAAACTCTGTCTTGTTTTATAGCTAAAGTTAAAATTATCTTCATTCAGAACAGGGTGAAATCCTGATTACATTAAATCAGGTCAGTGCCAAAGATGACTGCAACATGTTTCAGGATTTTACTGGTTTAGGCCTCTTAATAGCTAGAGTTTTTTCAAATTGTTATCTAAAACCATGTACTGCCTCTTCTTCAAATTGTACTAATTTTCAAATATGCTAAGCAATCTCATTTCACACCATTTTGGCCACAAACTGCAATTTTTCAGATGTTCTATGAGGTGGCTGGAATACATATTGATTCCTCCACATGTGGATAAAGGTAAAATGCTACTGCATGGGTAGCATCCAAAGTCTTTTAGTTTATAGTATCCCTGTGGATCCCATAAGATTCAGAGCATTATGACATAAAATTCCAAGCCAGTAACAACAGCAACAACAGTAACAATAACAGCAACAATAGCAACAATAGTTAGATGCATAATGAAGATAATGTCATCATGAAAGTATAGAATAGACAAGATCTTCTCTTGTCTGTGTCCTGGATACGGACTTTTGCCTAAATTCAGGCTGGCATATGAATTGTAATTCTGCTTGGGAATCTGCAGGATGAAGCTTGTTCCAAAGAGTCAAGTCTAGTAACATCAGTCTGGACAGAGTTTAAGGGAAATCTGGTGGTTCATTCAGCTATCTTAAAGTAAGCATTTTCCACTGAAAATTTAACACTGGCAACAAAGAAATCTGGGAACAGGTTTTAATTGGTATTTTCATAGCACACTACCCTATACACGACATGTCCAGGGAGATTAATCCATGGAGGGAGCCAGCCCGTAAAAGAAACTGTGAACTTGATAAACTTGATTTTGATTTTAGGTTAGAATTTTTGAAAGACAAGTGCAGCTTGGTATTTTAACTTGTTAAGTTTCAATAGAATCTCATTTCATTCTCAGCTTCCATGGATCATATCACTTTATTCCTTTTTCCTGCCCCTTCTCTCCCTTCTTCTGCCATTAAACACACACTTATATTTTGTGTCTAGTTGAAGAGATTATGACCTATACCTATGTAAAATAGATTGTATTGTTTCTCTCTTTAATATTATGGAAGTTAGATATCTGGGCTCTGATTACAGATGCCAAAATCTGTTCACTACAGCAGAAAATTATTTAAAATCTAAGAGACATAAATCCCTTCAAAAATTAAGTAAGGCAAATCCCAGAAATCTAAGTAACAGTTTTAAGTAATAGGGTTTTTTCCCTGTAGACACTTTGAACCATTCCTCTGGCTTATACAGTCTTCAACAAAAATACTTTACCCAACATATCTTGTACCAAGTCCTATGAGACTGCTTGAGACACACAGGAGCACATAGGCCAATTCTAATAAAAATGAGCAAACAGGCAGGACAAAAAGCTTGAAGGACAGATTCCTAGCTGTTATATGTACATGTTTTCTCATCCAGTGAAAGATGGAGAAATTAATACCTTTCAGAAAGGTAGGATAACAGAGGACAGGATTAGAGACATTCTTTCACTGACAGGGTAATGCTCCCATTCTCCCCAGCCTATAGGGGATGTGATGGGGTTTCCCCAAAACAGGAATGGAGGTTCCCTGCTTGCTCCCAGGAAACACAGTAATTACAGAGATCATCGTGACTGGCTTATTGGTTTAAATTTGACTGGAGAATTCTGGAATTGTAAGCAAGCTCTTAAGTATTGGCTATTTATCATATAACATTTATGAGCAGCTCTGTATAACAGGATACCAAAATGGAGCAAAGAAGAAAATTAAATACTCCACGTCAACTAGAAAAAAATTGACTGAAAAGATAATCTCAAGAAGAGGAAGATAATAACTAGTACATTCACATCATCAGTCACAGTTAAGAGTAGATAGTGAACCGCCATCAATATATAATTTTCAGCATAGTTGTTACACATCTTGTCTGAAAGCTCATGATCTCAAAGTCAAGTTCAAAAGATGTCCCAAAGAATTAAGAGTCTGCGGGTCTCATTTTTACATGACTTGGAAGCCATCTAAAGGAAAGGAAGAGCCTTATCAGTCAGGGGCATCCTATCTCTCATCTTTTCTATTGTTGAAGTCTTGGATATAACTACAGGAACCCTTTAGAAAAAAAGGGTTTTCTGCCCTTCTCACCTCTTCTTTCTTCAAACAGTTGTGTAGATCTTAAAATATGAATAAAAACCCATGGGGCCAATTTTTCAAAATGAAGAGGCTGACATCCACCTCTTGACTTTGCTAAGTCAGACTTCAATGAGATTCTTCTGAAGACAGGTGAATCCTGCTCTTACATGTGGATCATGTGGATTATGGTGACCAGACACCTGTACTCAGAGACTGCCTTCCAAGAGGTGCTTTATTCTGGGTCTTTCACAACCTCAGAAAGTCAAACGCCTATCTAGTTTAATGTATCACTAATGTTAGTTTCAACTAAGGAGCCACATCTTGCCCTAGCCAACCTGTACTACAGTCTTCCTTAACTAGCTTTTTAGTTATGTATCAATAAGTCCTGTTAATACCACTGATTCTACACCAGTGCTTGAGAGCATGGATTGAACTTCTAGCTGAATAATTCTGCACCATTACTTACAGTGAGATCAAGCCCATATTCTTCCTGCTGAAGTCAGTACCATGGGTCCTCAAACCTTGAACCTTTTGTATAATCTAAGGTTGGCTATTTGAGCCAGATATCTGTCAAATACTCTGCCATTGTACAAACGACATTAGCCAAATTCAATTATCATTCTTACATTAAACTGTAGTTTTAGCCAGATACTAATTTTGTGATACTGTCAATTACTTTGTCTGAGAAGCTGATAAATTAAAATAGAAATCCAGAATAGTCATAGTCTCCCACTTGCTCAAAAGTAAGATTTTTCTTGTACTTCATTTGTGGGACATATCTATTATCATATTAAGATTAAGAATTGTATTTGGAACTCAATTTCCTAAATTGAAACAGGAAGCAGAAATTATACTCCACTTCTGAAGACCCTGTAGATTAACTAAACTTTTGTCAGGAATATAAGATCAGTATGATTAAAATGCTTGAATATAAACACCTTTTCCAGTATTTATTTGTTATATCTGCAGGTATTCAGTAACTTGCATATGATGGTAATTTTTAAGATATAAGATCAGAATTTGTTTCTCCAGGTCCTTACCATCTGTCATAGAGAAGTCATCAATTGTTCACCTGGGAAGCATGAATTACCTCATTAACCTAAATGAGTATTAATCACTCACAATTAGATGGTTTTCATTAATCAGAATTCCATATAGTTTTAGGGTAATCACAAGCCCTGTTTCCCCAAGTAACATATGCACAAATATTAATGTCCGGGTCACCCAAATCTCTCTGCTTTTGAAACATGTTCCATCTCCTTCCCCATTCTGTGGTTGCACTCAAAAGTGGTATTACTACAAATTATACAATAAGTGCTATTATACATTTCATATGTATAACTACATATATATAACAATATTTTCTTATATTTTATATGCTATAGAAATCATAGCCAAAATACTAAATGCTGCAATGTTCATTATCAAAACTTCCCTGATCTATCCTCATCTCACATTCTGCTTTCATCTCCAGTAGACTAGCAAGTACTTCCTTTTTAATTGTAACTTTACATTAAGAAAAGCAAACTCTACAGAATAGAGACAAGGCATTAAAAAGATACTAACATGGAACAGTTAATTGAAGAGCAGACCATCATTACTCTACTCTTAATTTTGGTTTGCTAGTATCTCAAATATACTCAGTATTTCAATGAAACAGGAGAGAAAAACTTTCTCTTTTCCATTACAGCCATCTCCCTCTACTCTGCACCAAGAACTGGCCGATCAATACACCTATTAATTACTACAACATGGCACTGTTTCCTGTGTGGAATATTCCTTACTGGATGATGACATTTTAAATCAAGACACTAAAGTAGAAAATTTTAAGCTTAATCAATCGGTATTATGCCCCTTCCAAATGAAGTTCAACCAAAACCTTTACAGTAGATCTGAAGAACTTGAAGATAACTTCTACTGTATGAGGAATTGACACATAGTGTCACTTGGGCACATGATTTACCACCTGCTGTTCCAAACAGAGGTTTATTTAGCCTTTAATACCATATAAATCCCAATCCCTTACTACAAATTCAGTTAAGGAAAGAGAAATTTAACATGTGACTGGTGAGGAGTAGAAATGAGTGACAAGAGAGTATTGATCAGGAATTTAGACACTTAACAATACATCATTTGTGAAACTGGTACTTGGCCCTCTTGGCTGATTAAAGCTTTCTGGAATCCCTGAAAAATACAGGCTTTCACTAAAAGTGAAAATTTAGCATCAAATGTATAACAGATTTTCAATTAAACTTCACCAAAATACACCACAATGAGGGACCACACCTCTTCCTCTTTGTATAAGAGAAGCCTGGCCATAAATAAGTAATTAAAGTTGACAACAGTATTATTAGGGACAGTATACAGCTGAATCTTAGTTACAGAGGTAGATCTGGGATTTGAGAAAGTGGTGGTTAAAAATTCCTTTAATATGTGATTTCTGAGAGTATTAAGAAATTTAGGGTGATAGCTGACATAAGCCAGTGGAAGTCACTCAGTGGAAAAAGGATTCGAAAGGCTTCAGAATCTGGTTTTGCAGTTCTGATCACATCGATATTTCAACAGGCCTCTCAAAATATAAAAAAAATTTTAAAAAATATAATATTCATGAGAGACAACTATTGGATAGACAAAATACCTAGGTAAAACTATGCAGAAACAAATTTTGTTTAAGTGTGGGCAGATTTTGCTGGTATTTGCACTTTTGAGTGAATGTAATATAATACTTGCCCATTCTTAGGGGAAATGGAAATGCTGATATCTGCATCGTCTGCAAAAGTAATACAACAAAGCTCATAAATTGATTATGTGTCACTGGAGTCATTAGAGACCACACTTAAGCCAAGCCAGAGAGAGTGACTGTCCTAGTTCCTCATTTCTTAACTTTTTCTTCTAAAGCTGTACTGTAAGGATTTTTTGTTGCTTTTTTTCTCCTTTCTTATTTTCCCAAAAAGGTGGTTTTTCCTTTCCAATGCAAGTCACCAGGTCAGATATTGTTCTCATTGTTCTTTTTTTAATCTAACTACTAAAAAAGACACCCTTTTTCTCTTAGTCACAGCCTACTTTTTACTTGATCCAATTCAATTTCACATAATGTAATGCTAGCAAGAACCTCATCCCTGTATTAGAAGTAGAATTTTTCATACTGAACCAAATTTACCATTGGTAAATGGGAAAAAAAAAAAAAGGAAATCAGCTTCACTGCTTCAGGGAGCTTGATCCAACAGATCTATATACTATTAGAGAGCTGGGCAGGACATATCACATTAGAAGCAAAATATACAATGATGAGAATTTACCCTCATATAGAGTCTGCCATCTGAGAGTCTCAAGGTTAACCAACAATTTATAGTCTGTTAATTCCAGGGACTGGTGTGAAATTCAGGATTAGTTTTGAAATACACCACAAATTTTCCTAGCGGACAGTCAAGGGAAAGTATGCAAATGAGAATTAACTGCCCTTTTATCACAAGGTATGATAGTGTTTATGACCATGAAAATGGTGTAGTAGTCATTATGTGACACCTTACCCCCTTAAATCCCAAGCAGTCTCCTGAGCAATACAGATCATTCAATATGACCTCCTTAAAAAAATCAACAAAGGAAAATTACCATGCCCAAGGTTCCTTCTCTGCCTCTGAAGACTATGGCATAAGCCCAATTTACATTTAGAGTGATTTAGCTCTTCCTTCAAATAGAGGTTAACAGCAACCATATTGGTTTTTGGTATTAGTCCCTGGAATCACTCTTTCCTGATCTTTCTCTGGGAATCGTCACAGAAAATGCTCACTGATACCTAATATAAACCACGTTACAGACTGTGCTAGAAGCTAGTGAATTAGATAATCGCACATCAGTGCTTGAGCTCATGCCCTGATGCTGCTTTATGAGCTAGTATGGATACAGTCTGTGTAATTCAGGATAAATCCCCACAGGTTTAATCCACAGAGACTTTCAACCATATCAGTCACACCCAGATCCTTTCAAACTACCTGTCAACTGGCACTCCCTTGCCAGGAAATTTGTACAGCTTGTAAACTTTCACAGATGTGCACTGATGTTATTATTTACATCTGTATATGAAGGCAAGTGTCTTAGTCCCAGAGTTCTGTTGGGTTTCCCTCTGGCTGATTTGAAAATATTAATCTTTGATGAGTTTCAGCATAGGTGATGAGATCTCACACCTACTTGATCTGGAACAAAACTGAACATTATCCTGATTGTATAGCTGTTGACCTAAGACAGTGACAGCTGAATGACTTTTAACATAGAAGTCAAGATTTTAATCGATTTTAAATTTATTCTAGTAAAACATTTTGGATTCAAATGTTTTAATTGCATTTGTGTTAACTCATAAACAGGAAGATTTGATACAAGAAACTTAAAATTTACTACAGGTCAGCTTCAACATAAAATTCAATGTTGTCAATAAGACATATAATCTGTTTTACACTGAAATACCAGCTTAGCTGAAGTATGTTGTAGTATTGTTACTGACTCCTGAGAAATGTATACTAACAATGATGATAACCCAAATTTTGCCCTTGGAAGTAAATTGCCTTAATCTGTATTTAAGTTCTAATTACATGATTTCTGAAGTTGGCACTTATCTACAGCTCCAAAGATTCCAAGGGTTCAGGACGAGATTTACCTGAGATCAAAAATAAGCAGTTCTGGGGACTCAAATATTTTCCACTCCCTTTCAGTACAGACATGAGGGTCAGGTCCAGACTTGATGGAGTGGATCTCATCATGGTATGTTTTATCTGTACACTTTTGTTGCATTTCAGAGCAAAATACACATGGTACATTTCAGAGAAAAATATCCTTCAATCTGGATTCCAGGGATAGGAATGTAGGCAAGGAAAGGTTAGCAACCTGCTCAAGAGTGGAAAAGGCTTCATGGCCATGATCAAGAATGCAACAGAAGTCTAAGCTGGAAGGAATTGAGCTGCACATGATCACGAATGATTGATACTACAAGCTGTTAAGTGCTGCTGCTACCTTCTAGGGCAGTTTAACTCAAAGCATTTGAAAGGAAGCGATGAAGAAGTAGCAAGAAATCTGCTGGCTAAGAGGTTAAATGCCACTGAAATTGCACATGAAATCAAGTCTGAATGTGCTGTGATTAGTAAATAATTATAAGGGTTAAGGTGCATAATTTCAGAGCTCTGAGATATATTTAAATGGTCACACTGACAATTATTACAGAAGACTAGATGAGTAAGAGTGTATGAGCAGATTTTTTGTTTACTTTATTTTGGTTTTTTTTTTAATGGACCTCCCAAAACTGACTCCATTTGGAATGTATAAATTCCAAATGCAGGATCCTAGGGATATAAATGTCCATTTGGAAAGGTGTCTCTTAAGCTGCTGAGTATTATTACAACACTGATTTCTGGAAAGAAATGTTGGTTTCTGACAGCTGAAAACACCATCCCACTCTACTTATTGAGAAACCTTTCAGCCTACTGTGGTCATAGTAATCTGCACTGTGGTCTGTAGAAATGGAATACCATTTTTCCATTACTTGAGCTGGACAAGGCTGATGTTAGGTTGATCCCGAGATATTGTCTGTCATAATGAGTGAGGTTATGGTATAATGAGGGAAAAAATAGGTGAAAGGCTGCACATCTGTCTGTTAGAAATTCCAGTACAAATATAGTTAGTCATTCACAAAATTAGATATCCTCTGAATTTAGTTGAGTAGAAATGTGATAGACAAGGTCCATGACCTTATGTGGGACAAATATAATAATCGGGATATAGAGGTGAATTCACAGGGCTAAACCCAAGATTGGATAAATAGTCCTGATCACAGCAGAGGTTCTCTCACAGCAGCTGGAGGTGGTGAGAGATTATTTATATTCCAACACTTAGTGTGACATACAGTCTTAATTTCAGTTTGTTGGAAGAGAATGAGCATCTCTAATCACATTTAACAATTTTTTAAAAAAGTATAAATCCACCAACATAAAATTTCCTTTTGCAATCTGAGCACCTAGATTTTTATTCTCTCATATGAAAGTTTAATTTCAAGTGTTTTGATTCACATGTAGTATTTTCAAAAAGAGAAAAGAAAAAGTATTAACTGTATCCCTGAAGCCTCTCACTAGTTAATTCCACAACAAAGCCATCCATCATGAGTCATCAAGTTCACTGGTTATCTCATCAAAACCTGCAATACCAGGGAACTATAAGAGGCCTTAATTAGAGCATCAGTGAAGAAGGCAAGCAAACAAAATATTTAACTTATTCCACTTAATCTGTTCCTTGGAATTAGGCCAAAAAACCTGAACTTTTAGACTGCTAGTTTAAGATACACAAAGGAATCAACTTTCCAAAGAAAGATGTCTGTTAAATGTCTAATAATAAAAAAGAAAGGAAAAAGAATGAGAGGATGGTTTGAAGGTTCAAAAAGTAAACAGAAAGCAAATACTTATCTTCTACTTTTCAAAAGCATAAGAAAAAAATACATTTTCAATAGGAAAGAAAAATAGACTTTAATATTTTTTAATCTTTTTACTCATAAAATGAAAATGAGATTATAATTCTTTTTCCGTGTTTTTTTTTTGTTTCAACAGTTCATAAGCTGCAGGTGAACAGCCTCATAATTGTGTCTACTTCCTTATATGTGACACATCAGGAGAAAGGAAAAAGAAGCAGGAAGGCGAAACAGCATTTTGGGCAAAATTTGGCTGGTCATTACACCATGTAGCCTCAAATCACTGAGTAGAAGGTACAGAGTGGAGCAGATTCAAGTAAAGCTGGAAGCAGTTAAGGGAGTGGAAGAAGATATTTTTAGTGGAACTATGTGATAATGCTATTACAGATAGCAAAGATAATGAATGTATATATCTGCATCCCCCATCCAGCTTAGCATCCCTTCTCCTCCATCTGCTGATATCATCTGTAGCTTTTTCAATTCTAAAAACTCTGTGAGTAACTTTTTAGGCAATTTCTCAAAGCTCTGTTCCTGACCATATTTATGAAGTTGATGGCAGAAATAAAGCAGAAGTGTAGAGGGAACTATCCCTTCCATGGAGCATTGCTCAATTGTATTCATGAAACATCACTTTCCTACGGATGTCCCACTAGATCTCCATTTTGAAGGATGATAGCCCCCATTTCATGGTGTGAAAGTGACATGTTCATCAACATCTGTATAATGTGACATGGGAATGGAAATTGAACCAATCATTTTTTTTGGAGCCATTGAGTCCTTCAATGCCCCCTCACAGCTCCTCCAGAACTCTATGATATAGGATTAATTAATCGTAAAAGCTTCTGGAAAACATTTCTCTATGTTGTTCTTAGAAACATGGAGCTGCAGATTGCTTCTTGCAGTGTAATCTAGACTGTCTTTGTTTCTGCTTAAAATGCACTTCTCACTTCCTTCACACAGAACATGAAGAATAAGTTCAGTCACACCACAGATGTAGGCTCTTGCTATATAAATTGTGGTCTCGTAATCCATTACTTGATTTCTACAGTTTTTCTCTTGTTTATCTAGGTGAGTCGTGTTTTGCACTCCAGCAACAGAAAAAAAATATATAATCTCATACCCAGCAAGAAATAAAAAGAAGAAAAAGGATGAAAGGAGAATCAAATCTACAGATTTATTAACTTAATAGTTCAATTTACACAATGTCTTGACTTCTGTGTCTTATTATTGCTTGATTCATGTTTTTGTTCTCTGGTTATTCTTATATTTATTTCTCCCATAGCTGAATTCTGGATTATTAAAATATGAATTGGATCAAGGGACATGCTGTCTGAATAAAATAATATCTGGTTAGTACATGCTGATATATACCCAGGCTAATATCCAAATATTCATGCATTATCAATCTACAGCATGTTTTAACAACGTAGCCTAAAACTACTAATTTTATTACAGAATTTAAGGGCTTTGTTTTGCTAAATGGCAACAGCAAATAATGAAGTAAACAATTTAGCAAGCAGAGGATCTCTGACGCTATAACTTAAAGCATCACTGGAGGGACTCATGAAGTTCTGTTCTGAAAGATATGAGAAGCCTCAAAAGTAAAGCCTCAGAATGCCTTTAAAAAGTCATGTGTGGGAGAAATAAGAACTTTTGAAAGAGAATTGAAGCTGATTAATGTCTAAAACTTCTAAAACAAAATTTGCTTAAAGTATGGATAAGGGAGATTATTGCTATTGCTTTACAATTTATGTGTCAGACTGTGATTAGAAAACAATGTACTATATTTTTATTATCATGCTAAAATTAATGTTTCTTTCACTTCTCCCATGCAATAAACAAAAAAAAGATTCAATAGTGATATGATGAAGACATATTATTCCTGGCCCAGTGCCATAACACATAGCCATGTGGAACCTACTGGAATCATTTGGTTATATGAGGAAGAGTTACTTTAAAAAAAAATCTATGCAATCCAAATAGATTTCCTTTCACTTCAAATAGGTGATTTCAGAACTGCAGGAAGTAGTAAAAGAAGTATATTTGGTTTGTATGAGAACTTGTCTACTTGCTCCTATGGATCATGAGTCAACTCTAGCATTTGGATTCTAACTGAAGATTGAGCCGAGGCCATTCAGAACTCAAATACTGAACCTCAGAAGCTCTGGTAAAATGTGTTATGATGGAAGTTAAGAGAGGAATCTGTTATTGATCTGTAGTAAATTCAGCTCTTCATCCCCCCTCTCTCTGAATTATATGAACAATCCTATTACACAAGATATATTATTTTAGAACATCTTTTGCTTTTGGGAGGATGATGATATTTCCCAGAGTCTTTGGGTGTAGCATATGATAAAATTACAGAGTGTTTTTTAAAGTTAGAGAAATCACAGTGGGAAAGAGAGTCATCAGTGAAGAAAGAGTAATCTGATGAAACAACAATCTGCATTTCAGATAGTTCATTTGAGTTAGTCACAGATCTGTTCTGTGTGTGCTTCAATATCCTATCAATAAAAAGTGAAAAATAATATGTTCACTTACTAAACAAAATTAATCAAATATTACATTCTGTTCTGAGGGTTCCGTAAATGTTTTCAATGAGATATCAGGGGGAATTGAAAACACGGTATCTAGATGTAACAGTGAAGAGCTTAGAAATTTCTTTGACAGACTTATACTGATCATGGTCTTCAGTCTTCCTGATTCTGTATCATAGCAGATGCTCATGTAATTAAAGAAAGAAAAAGAAAGAATATATAAGGAAAGACAATCTCCTTTATCAGGTCATTATTGATATTGACACATAATTGAATTACTAACAATACATTTTCCAGAAGGTGAGAAATGAGAAATTACAGCAGAAGCCAGACATGCAGCTTTATGCCTTCCAATGCACCCAAAACTACAAAAATAAGATCCCATATATTCTGAAACAATTTAAAAAGGAATTATATATGCTTGCTTTTCTGAAGGGAATGGCGAAAGTGTTTTTGCTCCTTAGGAAGCAGCCAGAAAATGCCTATACTGTCCAGAGTTGAAAACCATCATACACACCAGGGACAGCATTTCAGAATGATTATGGCAAATCACTGTGCTATGTTCCTTGATTTGCAAAAGTCATTGCACAATGATCTGTAATTACACAGATTTGTATACACAGGCTATTACGTGACATTGCTTAATTTAATTATCCAATACGGAGGTCGCTCAATTGAGTGAATATCTCTTCATTTGAGATCAGCTATATGAATTAGAATCAGGGGAAAAAGAGGACAAGGAAGAAAAATAAGGCATTAATAGTAAACCCTAACAAGTCATTTAAGCACAAAAGGAATAAAAAGCTAAGGCACTAAAAGAAATCTTTGTTCATAATCTACACTTTCTACTCTTTCAGATAGAGGTGTTCTGGTGAAAGGGGAGTAATACATAAGTAGTTTTTACAAGTAGTTCATAAAACTTCAGTGGAATGAATTCAAGGTACTTGTCCATACCTGACAAATCCAGTGTTAACTTTGGTACTGGATGTTCATACTGTTTTGCCGAGTATGAATATTGGTACCAAAACAATCTCAGTATTCCTCAGATATTGTAACAGGACATAACCTGGTCATTTTTGCTTCAGGTATTACTCTCTGTCTTAAAGCTGCATTTTGTTTAGATAGATAGGTAATGGTCCAAGGAGGGCAGCATAACTCCATGATGCCCCAGTTCATCAACATTTTGTTTCAAAGATCTTATTCAGGTCATGAATAGGATGATCTCATAACTGTTTCCCATTCAGGAAGAACTTGTAAAAAAAAAAAAAGCATGTGTGATGTGTATCCTATTTTCACATGCCATATCCTTGAAGATAGTTTTATGCTATAAAGTACAAAGAAATGCAGATCAGGTGGACAAATTGTAATGAAATATAATTTCCTTGCTATCTTCTCCAGAATATGATTTTATGTTTCCGTCTTTAGATTACTTGCATCAAAGGATATTTCCTTGTCCTAGTTCAGCTCAGAACAAAGAACAGGTTAGAAATTTTAGGCATAGTTATCTAAATCTTATTCTGTCACTAGGGTACAGTGATCTATGAGATTTGACCTATAAGCTTTCATATGGTCCACAGTCTTGACATTGAAGTCTTGTGCAGTTGAGCCACTCCATTTCTCAAAGAACACATATTGCACACCCTCTCCCCCATAATTTTTGCCTGTCTTTCTTAAAAAAAGTGTATCCATCTAGAACAGTACTCAAGGCAATAATCCCAGTAAACCACTGGATCTGTGGCTTTGAACAGAACTCTAATTCATAGAATCATAGAATAGAATCATTTTGGTTGGAAGAGACCTTTAAGATCATCAAGACCAACAATTAACTCAGCACTGCCAGGTCACCACTAAACCATGTCCTTAAGTGATATACCTTCACATCTTCTAAATATCTCCAAAGATGGTGACTACACCACTTCCCTGAGCAGCCTGTTTCAATGCTTGGCAGCCCTTTCAGGGAAATATTTTTTTCCTAATATCCAGTCCAAACCTCCCCTGACACAACCAGAGGACATTTCCTCTTATCCTACTGCTTGTTACCTGGGATGCCAATGGCCTTCTTGGCCACCTGGGCACACTGATGATTCACATTCAGCCAGCTGTTGACCAACACCCCCAAGTCCTTTTCAACAAAGTAGATTTCCATCCACTGTTTCCCAAACCTGTAGCATTGCATGGGTTTGTTTTGTGCAGAACCCAGCACTTAGTCTTGTTGAACCTCATGCCATTGACCTCAGCCCATGGATCCAGCCTGTCCAGATCCCTTGGTAGTGCCTTCCTACTCTCAAGCAGATCAATAAACCCAACTAACTCAGTGACATCTGGAAACTTAATGATCCCCCAAACCTCTCATCCAGACCACTGATAAAATTCCTCCTGCTTGGTTCCTATGCTGCTTTTGTAAGGAAAGTGTGAGTACCTCCCCACCATTACACCGTCCTCCACAAGCCTCCTCCCTCCCTTCCTTGTACCTGAACTTCTCTTTGGTCTTTGGTCTCCACCCCGAGGCTAAGATAGGATTCCTCACTGAATTTGCAAGCCAGCTAGTGAAGATGCTTTTGTATGGCTTTGTCAGATTCATGCTGTCATTCTGCAGAGGTTTTCATTCTTCAAAGGGTGACCAACAAACACATGATGCACAGCCAGATAATGGGTTGGGGTTTCCTTATGGCAATAAAGAGTATAGAATGAGGATATTTTGCTTCTTAGATTTCCTCAGCTAATAGTTAGAATATGAACTGGGAATCATCAGTATCTCCCCATACATTACAAAAGGAATCCCACAGGGTACTGTGAGCAATCCTAGCTGTAGTCATGAACCTAAAAATCAGGTTTTGCAAAAACAGACAGTTTTGTTTTGTGTTCATGTTGTGTGTGCATTAAGAATTCTTGGGGCCCAGAAAATTATACATGCTTGTTTAGTAATCAGAAGAAGTATAGATATGGACTGAATCTAATTCAATGTAGACATTCTCATTAATTCTAAATAATATGACCTTAGAATTTCATTAACAATATGCATGCAATTTCTGTTTTAAAGGAAACATAGGGAATCATGAAATAAGATAAAAATAAATGCTCTTTTCAACAACCTTTTTATTGTTATAACTTTCCGCCTCAGTTAAGGTATTAATTATAGACTTAATACTGCAAGTTTTCTTTTGTAATGTAATTAAAAGCTAGATGATTTCTGTTTGAGAAAATCTAGATAAAATGTCATTAATTCAAAATTAGACATGAGAAAGTAATTTGTTACAATTTTATTAACTTACCAGGAACGTAGTTATGCTAAAACATTTTGCTGGCATTTCAGAAACAATTTGGATATAAAGAAAAAGGTAGCTAAACTGTGGTAATTGACACTTTGGAGGTGGGTTGGTTGGTAACTTGGAGCTGCTTTGAAATATCTCAGTTAAAGTCTAATCATCTCTTTTAAGCAGATTCTGCTTGAAATATTTAAATGGACATAATTAAAACTTAATTGTTTGTGTGAATTTTTCATCATAATTGGCAGAGAAATTAGATATGGATCTTCATATTACTGTTTAATAGGTGTTCTTATTATCACTTGGCAATAAAAAAGATGTTGCAATCACTGTTCTTTCATGTTTTGAAATCTAAATTGAGAATTAGTGCTTTGGAAAACAAGGGATAAATCTAATTGTCCAGATTTTATGTAGCAGTGGAATTGCTATACTGGATCAGACGTATAGACTGTCATCTTCCCTGACTTTTGCAAGTACCAGATGTTGCAGAAGAATGCATAAATCCTTCCATCCTCAGTCAACAGATGTGTAATCTGTCCCCATGAAGGTCTCATAGTAATCCCAAGGGATTTGGTTTAAACCATTAAATCCAGGGTTCATTTTGTTTTATTTTATAAATCTCTGACAATTTTATGTACTAAATATTTCTTCTCCATATAAACACATAGTCTCTGTTAGAGCTTCCCTAATTCTGGCTATTTCTTTAGTGAAGACTAGTAACTATGCCTAGTAACTATTAACTATGACTTGTTATAAGATGGTAAAAAAAAAAAAATTCTTTGCAAAAAGTCCAGAGAAAATCATAACTGAAAATAAAACAGGTGTAGGTCTCAACTCCAGATTTGCTATATGGTTTGTATGAGGTACAGGGACACTAGAACTAGTATCTAAGTTCATGTAAGTCTAAATATCCCTTCTACCTCTGTATCCTCTGAATGGTAAAGGGTGCTTAGGAAAAGATTATAAAAACCAAGGAAAGCACTGTCAGAAGTGTTAAGCTTCTCCTTGCTCTCCTTCTGACCCTGTAAGTCCTCTTTTCCTTCCTATGCACTGTCCCAGGGATAACAGAAGGTACAATGCTGTTGGAATAGTCAAGGCGACATTTTCTTTGAGACAAACATGAATATTCATGCCATGATAGACACATAATCTTCAAAGTCATTTTTAGTCTATCCATGTATCCCAGTTCAAGGCATAGTAAACGTTATATTTAGTCTCCAGCTTCCCAGATATAGCATTTAGAGCAGCAGCCAAGAGGGACAAGAAAAATAGGCTGTATTGAAATTGTAAAGGGATGTATTACAAAGTAATTCATGAACCTGCTGTAGCTAATGCTGTTATCATGAATCTATTGCTATTTACGGCACTATGGTATGCACAGAAATGCTCAATTCAATTTTACATATGTAAATTAAACATACAAAACTGCACATTTATCCTTATTAGGCTGTGAAATGTTATGACCTAAATGTGACAAATAAGTTATTCATAGGTAACGGTGGCCATCCATTTTGTACTATTCCCTGCAGACCACAAATACCTTTATATCCTGATGAATGTATGCTTGAGTCTTTGGCAGAATGAGCCACATAAGTTTTAAATATTTTAAAGCATTTCTGAATAAGATAGTGGGCAGTCCAGTCAAGATCCTATTATATTCCCCAAAGAATAAAAGACTTCCTCTTTGTTTTTCTCTGGATTCAGTTAATTATCTTTTTGGCTACTTAAAGAAAGATTTTATTTTATTGATTTTAAGAGAGATAAAGAGTCATTTGAGTTAAAAGCCACCTTGATGTCTGCCACATTCCATCTTCATGGAGCACTGTCTCCTCTGAGCATATTCAAATTAAATTTATATTTTTCCTCAAACCAAGTCTGTGTTTTGCCTGTAACCATAATTGGTTAGTGAACCCTCCCTGTCCTTATCTCAACCATTGAGCCTTCTCTTATATTTTTTTCTCTCCATCCCACCCAGGGTGTGTAGGAGTGAGTGAATGGTTGTGTGGTGCTTTGTTGCAGGCTGAGTGGGCCTAAACCATGACACAGAGGATGAGGAAATGGCTGAGGTATTAATGCCTTCTTTGTCTCAGTCTCTAACAGTAAGATCAGTTGTTGTCTATGTACCCAGATCTCCGACTGACAGAGAGGGGGAGCAAAATGAAGCCCTCATAATCCAAGGGGAAATGGTTGGGTTTATGGCTGAATTCAGTGATGTTAAAGATCTTTTCCAATTTAAATGATTCTATGATCTTTAGCAGCTGTTCGAAACCTATGGTCTTTGCAGTAGACAATACTTGAAATTCTGGTCTTTACACAATCTGGCACAAGACCAAAGGTCTTTCTAGCAGATGGCTCCCAGATCCCCTACCCTACATGGCAGTTAATCCAGCTTGGAGTTTGCTGATGAATTACACATGCATGCACACAAAGGATTGGAAGTTGTATAAGGAAACATGCAATCTCACAGACCTATAGTCCTGTACAACCAAGGTTTCTGCTCCAGTTACTGACACTTAGACCTATACACAAACACTCATGACAAAACAGTCTCTCATTCATGACAAGAGTTAGAAATGGATTTTTGTAAGAAGACAGGACAGACTGTGGTAGTTAGACAGAAGGCTTCATTAGATGGATGCATTCACCAGCAACTGATTTACATTCATCTGGCTCCTTTTATCTTCTTTATTTTTACATCATTGCACCTCTTGAATCCACTTTGTTCCCTTCCTTTTCCTCACCTCCAAATATCCTCCTTCCACAGCCCTGGGAGGAGCCAAGTTGCTATTTTGCTCTGGTTGGAACACTTCCAGATATCACTGCCCCTTCATTCCTTGCCAAAACCTTGTGTTTATGGTAATTAGCCCTTAATCACATAATCTAGCAGCAGATATCAAAAAGACACAAGCAACCACCTAGCAGTACACTGTCATCTATAGTCTGGATCTACCTATCTATAGATGTACACTTAATGATACTGAACAGTAAATCTGGACATTTTAAATGTCCCCAAGGTATAATCAGGAAAAAACATTTTGTAATCTTTCATCTACTCTCAACTTTCATAATGTATTTCATGTTGGCACACAGGCTTTTTCTTAAAATAAAAAATCAAACAGGAAAAAAATTATATGTAGGGAAAATGTAATGATTAATAATACATCCTTTGAACTTCCTTTTCATTTAGTGACCACAGTTAGCTGATGTCTCATGAGCTGTACATCAGTTGATTTTTATATAATCACTGAGCTCATGTTATGTTGGTTGAAAATCAGTTAAATTGTCTTATGCTTTATGAATTCATTGATCCTACACTGCCACCTCCAACCTTTTGAAATGCTAGGCCTGCTTGGTTTTGCCATGTCTTTCCATTATCCAATTATCAATCAGTTTTTATTTTGGTAAATTTATTGCAATCCATTTATTTCTGATGTTTTTTTGCATTTCATGGAACAGAGGGTCAGACCTTTAGCTTGTGTAAATAGGCACTGCTCAAGCAGAGCTGAGGAATACACTGATGACAAAGGCTTTAGACTTCTTTCCTCCTAGTAAGGATAAGACCAAGAGATGTCAGCTTTTCTTTTTTTTCTAATAATAAATCATAATATATTGATATTTTTCTTCCCTACTTTGTTCTTGACTATGTTTCCCAGAAACTTTCAGTCTACCAAATCAGTGATGTTGCTAATGTATATATAATCTATATTCTAGTTGGCTTTTTTGTATCAGATTCTCCTTTTCATTGCACTGATTTACATGAATTGATCAGAATATTTTAATAAAATTGGGGGGGGGGGTTAAAAATAAAAATCAATAAATAAAAAATAATGAAGTGAAAAACTGTGTCTAATACTTGTTGGAAAACAATTGCCATTTAAAATTGAGGAGACAGACCAGTCATCATGAGTTTACAGGTCGAAACCCAGAAAAATTTAAATGGTAAAATTAAGCAATTTCCTCCATGATGAAAGACATATACAAAAAATATTTGTACTTTAATATGTAAATTAATGTATTAAATGCTTAACACAATTACTGTTTTGGCAACCATGAGAACACAGAACATTGAGGGAAGTCCTTGGAGTATGTGCATCTGAAATGTGCATTGTCTGAAATGTTCTATTTGTATTTTGTTTCTCTTGATCTGTCTTTCTTCTCTTTGAGCCCTGTTTTGTTTGGTTTGGGTTTGGTTTTGTTTTGTATTTGTTTGTGTTTTGTTTGTTTATTTGTTTTCCCGGTGTTTGTGCAGCTTTTTTTTTTTTATTTTTGGATATTCTATGGCATATCTTACCTTTAGGATAATTCATTTAGTTTGAAGGTTGCACTGTATTTGCTGTAATATGTATGAAGCACTTAACATTTTTTAAAAAAATTACTTCTTTGCCTATCAGAAAAAAAAGCTCTCTGACTGTGCTTGACACAATGATTTTTTTATTTCTAAAT